>PVJO010001684.1:0-164186 GCA_004026905.1 Hystrix cristata | reverse complement strand
GGGGTGGTGTAGAGATAAATCATAACACCCCCGCAACTATTTAAATAGGCAGGCGCAGTGGTACACATCTGCAATCCGAGGTCGGGGGTGGGGGGTGGGGTGGGCTGAGGCACGAGGATCTCCCTGAGTGTGAAGCCGCCTGGGCTACGTTACAAGGCCCTGTCTCAAAAAAAACCCTGAAACTATTTAAACTACTGTTAATCTAGTTATCTGTCTTACCCTGGGCTTTAGACAAACATGTGAGACATGGGTGATTCTCAAGGTCTGCTCCAGCAGAAGTAGAGTCTACTTTGAGCAGTGTTAATACTGTTAGATTCCTTCTATGTATGAAGAAGCATTTGTGCCATGAAATTGAACACAGGGGCTTATCAGTCAAAGCACCTTACTATGAAGCACTCAGTGGTCATTCATTCAACATAACCAAGAGACCATGAACCAAGAGACTATGATGGAACAAGAAGCAAACATTCTAAGGATGCAAGGATTAGAAAGGGCTTCGGGGGTGATTTGGGGTACTCTAGAAACAGGAAATCATCCAGAAAACTGGATGCGATGAATGGCAAAGGACTCTGGAGCCCGCTTTAATTGACATTAACTATAAAGTTGTTTCTTAAATAAGTGGGTTGATGCTGAGGTTTAAATGTATGCTTCCCTCACTCATACAAAGGGCGATTGAAAAAAAGTGGATGTTTACAAATTTTACAGGAAGACATATTGCTATTAATCTCCCTCAAGATACACCCCCCTGGTTTGAATACACATCGTCCCATCATTCTTGCTATTTTTGGAAGCGGTTCTGGATGTCCTTTCCTGTCTTTATGAGGTGTGATCAAAAGCTGGGTGAATGCTGCTGCAGAGTGCCATCCAGTGGAATAGCAGGCTCATAGAAACATTACAGTGTGTCCTCATCCTCCTCACTCTCTGGATCTGGCACCCTGCAACTTCTGGCTCTTCTCTAAAGTCAAACTGACCGTGAAATGTAAACGTCTTGAATCAATTCAGGACATCAAGGCAGCTATGACAGGGAAACTAACGACACTCACAGTGTCCAGAACTGCTTCAGAAAGCGGCAAGAATAATGGGATAAGTGTGTTCAGAGTGAGGGGGATATTTTGAAAGGGATTAATGGCAATGTCTTTTACAATAATATACTTTTTTTTTTTTAAGTCACACCTTGACTGTTGAAACCAAATCCCAAAGCAAGAGTAGAAGAGATGGACTTTTAGGAGGTGATGAGGTCCTGAGGACTTGGCCCTCATGAACAGGGTTAGTACACTTGGAAAGGAGACTGCAGAGAGCTCGTGTGCCTCTCTGGCCATGACAGAGCACAACAAAAGGCTCCACCTTTGAAGCAGTGTAGACACCAAACTCTATCTGCTGGTACCTGGATCTTGGACTTTCCATTCTCCAGAACTGGGAACAATTAATTTCTACTGTTTGGAGATTACACAGGGGATAGTATTTTATTGTCGCAGCGTACATGGAGAATGCAGTTGACTCAAAAAAAAAAAGGATAGACATAATAGGATTTGGCAGCCTGATAACACAACCACGTCTCACTTAATGGAGGGGATACATTCTGAGAATGCCATTAGCTGACTACACCATCAAGTGATCTCATCCCTGTGCCAACACCAGTGTGTTTCTACAAACCCTGGTGGGATTGAGGACTTGTTTTGTCAAGTTTCCCTTCACACTCAGCTTATCTTCCTTCCAAAAGTTCTTCAATTGCCTTTCCATCAGCACTGAGACTCATTATTGCATTGTTACGAGCAACAATTCACATGTCGTGTAAACCCACAGCTAGCAGCAAATTCAACATCCTAGTCAGTGCCGGCCTTTCAACATCGCAAATAAACTCTGTGCTTTAGTCGCGATCTTCACGGTGCTGAAGATGTACTTCGGAGTCCGGTCTTCAATTCGCATTATTAGAAGTCTCTCCATGTCTGACGTGGATTCTTGTTGAGTTTTTCCTGGTCTCATTGCTTTCAGTGAAGCAGATCCTTCACCAGCGTCTGTCACTTTAAGACTGTAGCTATGGTGGAAATGCCTAGTGAGCAGTAACTATCACCGATTTGCCAGCACAGGAATGGATTTTTTATGTTTAGGCACCATGCTGAACACCAGAACAGGAGACTAAATCAAGCACAAGAGGAAATGATACATTCAAGACACTGGTAAAGCAAAGTACTAGGCTGCTGCTGGCCACTGCGGTATGTGGTCTGCTGTGCACGGCTGTACCCTATTACATGAAAAATGAACAGGAAAATGACTCTTTCAGAACATTTTGACATGCGTCAATAGGTAAGTTTGCCTCTGTGGTCTCTGGTGATAGATGCTTAACCTTGAAGACCACTCCCTCCCTCTTCCTGCCATTGTCTCTAAGCTGTTCTGGGAATGGGCGGGGGGGGGGGGTCCGGTGCAGCCGAGGCCACAGTGAAAGCCAGGATGCGACCCCGAACCCCGCTGTGCTCCGGCTTCACGCCCCGGAGTACCAATCCCACTTAGCAACTAAGAACACAAGTTTCTTCATATTTGCTTATGAAAGATAGGCAAATACACAAAATACAGGATTGGAACCAAAATTTGTTTTTAAAGTGTTTTTGACACTTGAAGGATTTCATTCCAAACTCTCGATCATATAATTACAAAATAAAAATCCATTTTTCAGGAAAACATCCTTAGGCCTAACATAAGATTCATGTCACTTATCACAAAGTTAGACAGTCAAGTGTATAAAGGAGAAACAAAACAGAAGCACTATTTACAAGTTTAGACTACATGAGACATTGTGAAAAATCCTTTGTTAATAAACAACATATTACATACTTTTATACACTACATTTCAAAAATAATGCAACTAAATGTGATAAAGGTCACGCTGTGAGGATTTTAACATATTCAAAGTCACCATGTCGAAGACTTTAAATTCAAGGTTGTAATGATGAAAACTTTAAATTCAAGGTCTGAATGATACTTTAAAGTCAAGGATAGATTGTCTAAGAAAGGACAAGCCATTAGCATTCAAGTTAGTCAGTTCCCCGTTGAGTACAAAATATTAGGAATCACTAAATGGATCAGCCTAATTACAAATGTTTTTCATTTCTCAATGACTCACAGCTACAAGGCTTTCCACAGATCATTCATTCCATCACACAGTCTCTATCCTTGTGTAGGCATTTCTGCTACATTTGAAGTCCTTATTCAAAACCATTTTCTCCCCATTTCTGTATTTTCAAGTAAAAAATATTTTAAAACAAGGAAATGTCAGTTCCTTAGCTAGAGAACAGTTTCTGCATTGACTCCTGGAAGAGGAAAAAAAAAAATCCTGTTTCCTCCTCTACCTCAAAGCCACAAAGCAAACCCAAACAATCCAACTCCTAATGTAGTGTCGCGCAGGGCCCAGGGCCAGAGACAATATTTCATGCTAGTCGCCTGCAATATGTGGGGCACAGTGTAGTTATTTACATTATCAAGAAACCTGTTAAACAGCTAGAGCCACCCCAGGGCTTCCCTCAGCAGAAGCCTAAAACAGGCGTGAGTAGCGGCATCTGCGGATGGGAACATCGAAGACTCTCCTCCGCCTCTCCTCCTCTTCCTCCTCATCTGATGCGTCCATGTCTGCTGAATCGTCATCGTCGTCTTCTTCCTCCTCCTCTTCTTCTTCCTCTTCCATCTCTTCATATTCATCGGGACCCATTTCCTTGAAAGAGAAAACAATCTTTTGATAAGAAGAACGTCCATCAGGTTTTTACAGTAACTCAAGGCAAATTCGCATTGATCTAGAATCCCCACAACCAGACAAGCTGCCTGTGATTTTCGCAGATGTGAATGGCGCAGTTCCACATTGCACATGCTGGTGCAAGATTCTGGGGTATACACTGTATCACACGCTCAACAATGCTCAGTATGGTTCTAATGCTAAACATACTTCATTAGGACGGCACTTAGTTTCTACACAGTGGGTGCTCATTCAAAGTAGCAAATAGACTCCTCCTAAAAACCCAACATAAAGTTTTCTTGAACTTATCATACTAACACATTAAATAACAATTCTTTATTCATCTCTCTGCTTACAGACAAGAGACGGTGAAACTATTACTCAGGTGGGGCCTCTGCTGGTAACTCTGATGCACTGTCAGCAAGAGGGCCAAAAGATTTTTATTACACTCCTACTATGAAGACATGTTTTAATTCAGACATCGGTAGCCTCTACTTTAAAAAGAATTATTTTTATTGTTTCGGTGGCTCAAACAACAGTCATTTATTATCTCTCCTTGTTCTTGTGGGTTGGGTATTTGGGAGGTACGAACGGGGTGGTTCTGGCTTGAGGTCTCTCATGCTGTCACGTCAGAGGGTGGAGCTGGCATCATCTCGAAGGATTCTTCACTCACACGTCTGGCACCAGGGCTGGGATGATCCACACATCTGGGGACGGAAACAGCTGGGGCTCCTGCAAGCATCTTTTTGTTTCCGTGTACCATTTCTACACGGTCTCTCCAGTGTGGCGGCTTCATGGTAGCTTCCTACATGGTAGCTCTGGACACCAAAGCCACATTCCAGGAGAGACAGCTAGGCTGAAGGTATACTGCCTTGTTCTAACTTAGCCTCAGAAATCAGTGTCACTTAGCCAACATCGGTCCACACCGTAGGGAAAGGGCAGCCTCTATTTAAATTCACATGTCCAAGGTGCTAGAAGAGGAAGTAGTAGCGCTGAACCCAAGTTATCTGAGTATCTCTTAGAAACTTCAGTTCTGCTTAAGCACTGTTTCTAATTAAGCCTTCCCTTGACCGGCTGCCAATTTTCTCCTCCCACACAACTGAAGGCTCCAGGAGAAGAGCTGCTATATTGGACCTAGTTGGGAATCTGAGCAGCTCTGGGAAACTTGGAGCACGATGTCAGCATACCCTCTACCGAGGCCTTCGTGGTGTCACATGACCCGGCACCCCAGCACCCCTCCAATCTCATCTTCGGCTGCTCTCCCTGCATTTGCCGCACCCCTGTTACGTCAGCCCGTTTCAAACCAAACACACCACTGTGTTGGGACCGCTGCACTTGCTCCTTCCACTGAACACTCTTCTTCCAGGCACCCACCTGGCTCCCACCAATCCTTTTACGACTTAGTTTACATGGCACCGGGGCCTTTTCTAACACATCTTTAAGTCAGAACCCAACAGGACACTGCTTTTCTCCTGTACTTTGATTTTTCTCCATAAACTCTTACTGCCTGGCACAAGTACATAGTGTTTATTTGTTATAGTTTGGCTCTTCCAATTAGAATGCAAATTCCAAGACACAGGTTTTGATTGTATTGTTATACAGTACTCGAATATTTGTTGAAGAAACAAATGAATTAATGTAAGAGAAAGAAAATTGTGTCATTTAGGATTTATTATAACACAGCAATAACAATCAGAGACTATACATAGGTATGACTTAGAAGATATTTCATTACTTTTGTATCTTTGGAGATAAATATATATTTTTTAATCTAAAGAATGAAGGCTTTAAAATTCAGTAAGAGGTCCAAAAGGTGGGAAGGCATAGACTTTGGAAATTCTAAAACATGATGTCCAAGTGGTATGATTATTAATTATGTTAATGAGGCAAACTTAGGAATCAATGTCTAAAGATAGGCGTCTAGAGAGAAAAGCTTATGTTCACTAACAGCAGATGGAAAGAGGAACGCAGACAAGAATAGAAATAAGCAGCACGGCCTCCACATGGCCCTCACACAAGCACAAGAAACAACCCAGCTAGCCCAGGAAAAGGCATATGACTAACCAAAAAGTGTATTTTAAAGTGGTGAAGTACAAAGAGAAATGAAATATTAAAACATACTAATTAGATGGGTAGAAGACAAAAACTTCCATATCAAGAAAACTAATATAGGAACAGGCAACAAACTAACAAATACAAGCCCCATTGTCTTTTTTATGCTGATGAGAAATAAGTCCAGAATTCTCATTTCTGTTTATTGATTTCTCATCTTGAGAGAAGATATTTTAAGGCAGGTCAAGATTTTATACGTTTATTCATGACTGAGAGAAAACTAAAACTCTAAATACATACAGAGTTGAGAGAGGGTTGAACATGTAACAAGTTTATTTACTGTAATTTTGAAAGGAATTAGTAGGTAAATATTCTCCAACGTCTCAGTTTTAATTTCTAATATGGTAAATATTGAGATAGCCCATGTAAACAAGAATTCTTTGGATTTGTCAGTAAGTTTAAGCATCTCGGGGGACCATGAGACTGGAATGCTTGAGAGCCACTGTCTGACTAAAGACTACTTCACACCCACCCTGATAGGAAAAATAAGCCTCAAAAGGGTCAAGCGGACCCACTGGGAGTGCCGCTCCCTGCCCAACCCTCGATACCCTTTAAATTTTAGAACAGGCAGTGCTATCAGACCTGAAGAGAGAGAGCCAGAAGGATAAAAAGAACTACTTCCTTAAAAAGATAACAATTGGAAGCATATTTACACACACAATTATAAAGCTTCAAAATATATGAGGCAAATCTGATAGAACTAAATCTGACAAAGCCATAATTTTAGAAATTTCATCATCTCTGCAGTAGTTGACAGAACGAAGACCGGAATATGCATAAATATACACACTTGAAAAACACTGTCAACCAACCAATCACTTTGACCTGTATTCATAGAATAATATTCCCCCAAATGGCAGGATATACATTCTTTTCAAATACAGAGATCATTTACCAAGATATGTAAATTTTTCACATGTTGAGCCATAAAACATATAAAAGTATTGAAAATACAGAATAAGTTCTTTAACCACAATAAAATTAGAAATCAATAACCAAAAGATAACTGAAAAGTTCCCAACTATTTGGAAATTAATACATTTCCAGAAAAGTCATAGATCAAAGTTAAATTACAAAGGAAATCTGAGACTATTTTGAACTAAATGTTAACAAAAGCACACCAAAATTTGTGGAATAAATTAAAACAGTGCTTAGAGACATGAAAAGTCTAACAAGGTCTACTTTATAAGCTGGAAGAAAAACAAATTAAACCCAAAGTATGGAAAAGAGAAATAACGGCAACTGCAGAAATCAATGAAATAGAAAGTGAGCAAACAATAGAGAAAATCAGTGAAATCCAAAGTTGTTCCTTTAAGTGATCAACAAAAGTGCTAACAATCATGTGATGAATAGCAGAGAAGATACAAGTTACCAAAATAAGAGCAAAAGAGGACATATGACTATAGCTCTTGTAGCCATTAAAAGGATATCAAGGGAATACTGTGAATAACTTTACGCCAATAAATTCAACATTTAGATGAAATGGACAAATTCCTTGAAAGGCACAAATTATCAAAACTGAAACAAGAAGAAATAGAAAATATGAATATTAAAAGAAATTAAATTCATATTTTAAAATTTTCCCACAAAGAACACTCCAGTCCCAGATAACTTTTTAGATGATTACCAATCATTTAAGGGTAAGCTGATACCAGTCTCACACAGATATTGGACTGGTCAAAAACTGAGGTCTGTTACAGGAAGCAGCAAACTCCTAGAACTGGAAATACAATTCCTAACATTCCTCTGCTGGAGAAGAGAGCTGAAACAAACTTCACTTGCAAGTCCAGATTGTAAGTCTTTTCCACCATACCACAAGTATAATGGTCTAAAGGCTCATCACCATCTTTTTCTTTCCACCTTGGAGTTGAGAATGTGGTGTCTCTGGATCCGGTTAATATCACGTCCATCTTTCCAGACTTATTTCAGACCCACTCATTAGGACCATCCCAGAAGTGAAAGAGCATTTTCTGAATATTCTATGCCTATAACTTGGTTGCATTCAGGATATACTATTCATATTTCATTTCTATTGTATAACTGGAGCTTCCTAATTTCCTTAAACTATTTCATAGTCCTTAAGATTAGGGTTATTGTTATACTGGTCAAAAGTAATCCTAAAATAGAGTTTTAAAAACATACCTAGTTGACTTGAGAAGTGATCCCAGGAAGAGAATGCTAAAACTACAAGCCTGCCCATTAAATTCTCTTTGTAATGATCTTTATAGGATGTTTGTTTAGTTTACTAAATTGGGAGTTTTAGAAAAACACAGTAGGAATTTGTTGTCCCAGTCTTAATGAAATAAAAGAAAGCCAATTCTAGTGTGGTATGTCTTATATTCTAATATAGCTAGGTCACAGAACGGGTTTTGGAAATAGTGGAGAAGTTGAATCTTTAAAAGAGAATAGCAGAGTTTCTCTAGTTGAAGAGTAAGGATCTTAGTTTACCTGTTGTTCATCTCTCAACATATTCCCATGACCCCCAAGATACTTACTCAGAAATTCCAGGGTTCTCTGGAATATCATTTATAAACCACTTATCTGCCTAAACAAAGATGCTCTGTACAGTTAATTCTACAAAGTCACACAAATTGGCACTGAAGGAAAATTTAACTTACCAGTCGGGCTATAGACACCCTGAATGTCGGACATGCCATATGGAATCGAGGAATGGCAACATTAAAGATCTTGTCTTTAAAGTAAAGAAAATGGAAGGTATAATATCCTTCCATATATCCTGATGTAGTAGAGAATGTGGTACAGCTTGTATATTCATATACCCGTCCTGGGCTGATGATTGGAAATTCACCTGCAGAGTAACCAATAACAATAAACCAAAGTATAAAATTCAGTTCATTATAGTAAATAAGGTATGTTCTCTATGACACTATGCAAATTATGAGAAAATAAATGTACAGTTAAAAAAAAGAACCTAAAAAGGGATAAAACAAAATGTTAATGGTGATGCGATTTTAAGCAACTATTTTACTCCTCTTGACATGTTTTCTGATTTTCCAAATTCTCTACAAAGTAGTGGGTAACATCTAGTAAAACAAAACAAAAAAGGCACTTTTTTTTTTTTCAAAGAGCTTTCAGGCCTTGAAGACACAATCTTTAAGACATGAGTAATAAAAGCTATTCCACCCAGTAGTAGCTCAAGCAGAGATAAGGGTAATCTAACTGTTTAGCGGAAGTAAGAGTTTAAAACATAAGGTTGTGAAGATGCAGGCTAAGAATCTGGACCAGACAAAATGTCAGTCAGAGGCGGGGTCTCCACACCAATGCACCAAATGACAAACAAGAATATGACTTTAATAAAATTCCTACCAAGATGTATCATGTACAGGTACAAAATAACCATGTTGATTATGAATATTATGTATACAATGTACCAATACATGTTCTTGGTAAAAATAATAAAAAAAATTAAAAAAATAAAATAAAGTAAAATTCCTTAGTACAAGATCTTCAAGTTAGCCTAAGACAAATTCATTAGCTAAACATGCAGAAATAATTTAGAATACTTTATTCTAATAAATTTATAATACATCAGAAAACTTTAAAGTGAATTCTGCAAATGTTATTTTCCTGAAGCACATGCTCAACCCTGAAGAATATGCTGGTTCAGAAACTTAGGATAATCATACCTCTTTGTTTAAAAAAAGTCAATGATAATTGGACTTAAAGTAAATAAAATTAAAACAATAAAAATCTGTGATTTTAATTTCAAAATCTCCCCACAAAATGAAAAAAATTACTGAATATGAAATTTATTTTTTCTGTGCATCTAACCCACAGAATACAATAATGAATAGTTAACCAGTTAAAAAAAAAATAAGAACAGAAAAAGGGTAAGAAACTCCAGGTGAACCACAGAAAGAGAAATGAATCCCGGAATAATTGAGCTTACTATAATTTCAGAAAAGTTAACATTTAAGGACAAAACTGATAGGCTAACGATCTCTGTACTTTGCATTTATGGATGTAAATTCTCAAATTTCCTTGAAGCGAATGATGTACAAACCTAAATTGTGGGTTACATACCAACAACTCCAGGTCCTTGAACTTCTTCTACATCTCCTTTAGCATTTGTTATTCTCCAGTAGCGACTGTCCAACTGACAAGCCTTCTCAGGAAGTGCATCCTTTGACATTTCAATCCTGGAGAAAGGAGTGGTGTGGTGAAGACAAAAATCGGCTCTATGTGCTTTGTTTTCTTTTGTTTAAGAGCTACAAAATTAGGGTTAACATTATGAAAGGAAATTCCCAAAGGACATTTAAAAAAAAAAAAACCATCCAAAGTCTATTAGACATTTATTTTTCTAAATTCTCAAAAATACTGCCTTAATTAGCCACAGAAATGCTCTCGCTCAATTTATGCACTTTCAGTGAGAACGACAGAAAGTGCAAAATAAACATGTGCAAATGCAATGGTGACAACAACCCTGCTTGGCAAATGCTTTCTAGAATATAGTGCCACGAACATCTTCTGAAGAACAGTCTTTTATTCACAACAAAGCTACGTGACACAGTTCTTTTTTCTGTTAGTTTCTAAAAAGCTCAAGGGAGAAATGACGCCAAGTTACTGGGTATATACTTTGACTGTTTCCTCATAAACACTATAGTGTAGAAAATGTATCTACTTTCCTCCAAACTTCAGAAAGAACCTATCTTTTAAAATGCGTTTTCCTCAGTGGCGGAGGGCTTACTTGCATGCATGAGGCCCTGGCTTTGATCCTATCACTGCAAAACAAAACGAAAACAAAAACAAAAACCCCCAAATGCATTTTATCTATGTCAAATGGGACAAAAGCAACAGCCACAGGATAAACCCCACTATTAACTGAAAGGCAACCCAATTTAAAATTCTCACCTGATTCGGTATGTGAAGAAATAGTGGGCAACCCAATTTAAAATTCTCACCTGATTCGGTATGTGAAGAAATAGTGGGGTGGGTGTACAGAACTGAGTTCAGGCAGAAACGAAGTGGAAACAGAAACTGTGATATCCCCAGTTGTTGCTACACACTCTGGATCATGAACATATCTAAGAGGTTTAGAAAATTAACCATTTTAACGTCAAGTAACTTCAATTCCTTAAGACTGCAGATTTAAAGAAACAATGTGCAATAGTTTACTGACACTTTAAGATCAAAAATATAAATCGTATTTGAGTATAGTCCTATTAAATTTAGAAGAAAACTAGAAACGTACTAGAAAACCTTGGCTGCTCTGGTTCAGCAACGTCCATCAAGGATCAAGGAGAGTGTTTCAAATAATGCATCAGTAATTAGTTTAATAAAGGGCTTATCTTAGTTTTCAGAGCTAAGAAAATTTTAGGGACATTTGAAAATCCACCTACATCTGCTGAAATGGTGGCTCTGATAATAAAAATAGGTAAGTATATTGAGTTTAATGTATAAACTCATTCTGGTCCTACCTCTAATCTAGAAGCCCGTAATGTATAATTATTCTATGGTTTCTGCCACAGAGGCTACTGTGAACTAGTATCACTGTAATACTAATTCCAACACCTGAATGTCCCATTTAGAGATAATATATAATATTTGGAGGGAGGTAATAGTTCTTGATTTGCTATTCATACTAATTCCATTAACTGGCAAATAGTCTTTTGTTTTTTTCAAGAGAAATTACATAGCTACTATCAAGCCATAGCTTCTTAAATTAAAAAAAAGAGTTTTTTCTCTTCACTGTTCGAGGTAAGGAAAGCACTCATTAAGTGTTTGAATGTTTTACTTTTGCAGCGAGAATAAAATAGTGAGATTTAAGAAAATGAGAGGTTGTGTTATTAACCTTGGGAACCTCATCTCATGATCTGTGACAGATGGTTTTTTCTGATTTATAATCATTTTGATCCAAAAAGCCCCAAATGAAATACCTGAAAATTTGGTCTCTGATGATGGGGAAGCCACCTGATACAACATTGTTGACATAAGAGGTAAACCAGTCAGTAAAAGTAGCACCTATAAAACAGGAAGGGGGAAAAAGAACAAATAGTTTTTGTAAAATCTACATAAGAAATAAAGAAACAATTATTATTTCTTTAAGCTTAAGATGTGATACCCAAACTAGAAATATTTATAAATGTAATTCTACTAGTCCTCTAACAGGGCAATTTCCATTCTCAATTCCATTCACTTTACTTCCCTGTGATTCTGTCTCTTCCCCACTCTTGTTAGGGACTCCTTCAGCTACCCTCAGAATTTTTCTTAAACATTTATAACCACTGGTTCTGGTAAATAATGAAAATTTTCCTGTCCACACTATGCTTTGGCTTTGTCGCGCTGTCATCCTGGGTGCAGAGAGTTCCTCAGGAGGACTCCGGGAGATGGCGGTGGCGGGAAGATGGCAGTGCACAGACTCTTCAGCCTTCCAAAGCAGACCCGCGGGCCTCCTGATAGACTCGCATGGGACACCACATTGAGCTCCAGGCCTTCAACTAGATCCTTGGGGTCTCCAGCACACAGACAGACCTTTTGTATCTTCTACCCCTGACTCTGTGGGCGGCATTGTAAGCCAGTCTTGTATATTCTTGTGTATTTGTGTATTTGCATTGTATCTGTTTCTCTAGTCAGCACTGACTGATACACCCAGGCTGGGCTGCAACTTATGATTCTCCTGCCTCAACCTCCCAGAGTGCTGGGTTCCAGGCGAGTACCACCACACCTGGCTGTAATTATATGCTAAACAGTACATTTCAGGTATATTTACATACACTTGTATGCATTTAGCTACTCACATTTGCATACATTTAGCTAAATAAGTACTGCTATTGTAAATTACACAATACATGAGGGACTGTGCTTGCCTTAAGCACAAGGCCTGAGTTCGATCCTCAGCACCAAAAAAAAAAAAAAAAAAAAGAGAGAAAACTCTTTTCCTGTCTATAATTTCTAAAACAAATAAAACATAGAGGATTCAGCTATGTCTAGGAAGAGACTGCAAGAAAAATGTCAGCATCTATTCTCAGACGATCAGGGTACACTGTAGCCCAGGGACGTGCTGACTTACACACACAATTCTGGCAGAAGCCAAGCTCAGTCTGGACACTTACCAAGGGCACGGCACTGTGGACTTCTGAGCATCAGGCCAGTGCCAAGTCCTCCATCTTCCCAGTGACTAGCTTGAAGCAGGAAAGAAAGACTCCAACAATCCAGTGCAGATCACACACCAATGGTGCAATGACCGAATCAATTTCAGCTTTGCAGATGAATTATGATCACACCTTGTAGGTAGCACAGCATAATGCTATGAGACCTGTCCCATTAGTGTTCAACAATTTCTCTGTAGTCTGGTTTCAATTAACCCAGTTCTGTACTCTGCCACACTAAATGTCAGATGCTAAATTTATGGTATTTACTAATTGTTATTTAAGGAATGATAGAAGATACAATTTGTCTTGTATCGAGAGTACAAAGCTGCAACATTTTCCAAGCATCAATTGAAAGAAGATAAGTTGTAATAGTTGGCTCTTTCCTCAATGTTTATTAATGGCCTGTTCTATTTGTTAAATGCACTCAGAGGTTACCTGTTACTTAATCCACACTGAGGAAGATATAGGGAGCTACATGAATATTAAAATTCATAGATGGCTCTGGGTTTGATCCAGCTCCACAAAACTAATCGTCTTATTTTTCGTTTCCTGCATGTAACTTTCTTCTTCTGCTTTTTTCACATATTATATTTTTAATATATCTTTATTCCATTTTATATTTTTATTAACCCTAACTAGTAATTTCTTTTTTTGTTACTGTTTTTCTACAGTAGAGTCTCACTCTATAGTTCAGGCTGGCCTCGAGTGCATTATGTAGCCCAAACCGGCCTTGAATTCAGTGATCCTCCCGCCTCAGTCTCCCAAATGCTGGGATTACAGGTGTGCTACTAAAGAGTTTTAAAAAGTAATTCTGTAGACTTCATGGAATACTATATATGAAATAAATGACTTGCACAGTACACTTACGTGCACCTTTACTTAGTAAAACATGTACCAAAGCAAGTTCTTAAAGGTGAGGACAGAATAGGTAGCAGTGACTACTAAACTCATCTAAGGACAGATTCCAGTTTTCTTAAATATCTATTAATAGTGCTCTGAATACCAGGAGATGTCATCTTGTGTGTTGCCAAAAATTCTGTGAAACCTAATTGAATGAAGGTACAATTTATATCTTAGGCAGTTTCCCAGTGAGCCTGTCTGGGAGTCTCTTAGAGAGTGCTGGCGTTTAGCAAGGTAGAGAAGCTGCTTTCTCATCCGTCCCCCATGGCACGCACTCCACACCTCATCTGTCCTCAGTGCATCTCACACCTCCTGCTCTGCCCTTCTCTCCAGGAGGATCCTCAGCTCTAGCACAGCACTGTCAGACCTCAGCACTCTGCGGCAGTGCCGGATTCTTCCACACTATGGCAGACAAGTACCAAGCCAGGAGTAAGGCACGGAACCTAACAGAAGCTTCCCTGACTGCTTGGGCAGCCTTCCGCTCACAGGCCAAGCAGCACTGCTGGGCTCAGATGCAACAGACATCCCTGAAAGTGTTATGTGAAGATGCCAGTGAGGGCAAGGGGCATGGGCAGGACCGCCAGAGAGTGCTTAACTTAGAAACCAGAGACCACACGAGCCAATGAGCTTTCATAACTTACTAGGGAGCAGGAAGAGCTTCTCGATATTGTAGAGTGTACCACAAACCCGGTCTGTGTCAGGGTATGGAACAAATGGATACTTATTCTCTGTTCAAGGTCACAATCAGGAGATGTAAGAGCTAGCAGGGCCTTTTTTTCTTTTTCTTTTTTTTGTGCTGAACCCAGGGCCTTGTGTATGCTCAGCAGGTGTTCTACCACTGAGCTACATCCCTAGCCCCGCTTTACTATTAATATACGGGGATGTTTAGTATGTGTCAGCGGTGCCTTTAAAAAGCAGAATAGCCAGGAAGCTTCTGATAGGTGGGCAAAATCTAAGCAACACGAGATTGGATGAACAACAAATGCACTTGTATACTGACTAATGGGTTCTCAAAAACCTATAAGAAATATTCTTTAATGACCAAGGAAAACTAGTTGCGCCAAGGAGTTTCTGAAACACTGATTTCCACTGGTCTCAAAAACTGCTGCTTCTGAGGTCTCTAATGACTCATCAGTATCTGGCATTAGCACCAAAAGAGAAAAACTATGAAGTCACTTTATAGATTTCCAATTATATATCAATATGACCAACAGAAAATGCAGGAATGTGTTAAAGGAACCATATATGCAGCAATTCTATGCATCGCACCAATCTATAAAAGAGCACAAGACTGCAAAGGGCAGGGCTTAGGTCCAAACAGAAACAAAATTCAAAGAAAATGCAAGAGGTAGTCTAATGAGAGCTTAGATATAGTACTTTATAAACCAAAAAGGCTTAAAAAAATCCAAGTATAAGGTAGACAGTTGCTCATAACTTAGAAAGCCTTATCAACTGTTTGTTTTTTTTTTAACCAGAAGGAAGAATGGAAAAGAATGACTTTTTCTCCTACCTATGATAAACATGTCAATAGCAGCTGGGTCCCGAGCCATTTGGTCCTAGGTGAGAAAAAGAATGTAATTGATACAAATACTTTTCTCAGGATTCACAACCTGGATCTTTCCCCAGAAAAGGCAAAAGAGATAAAATAACCTAAGTGTTCCAACGAATACTGAGGTATTTTTCATAATTTCCAGTTCTTGCCCTTAGGATTCCTATGTTCAGGCTCCTCCTATAACATCCTTGGAAGAGTGCCACACACTTCAGTAAGTTAAACCCTTACGTACTTGCTACTACTGTTAGAACGAATGAAGAAACTATCCTTCAAGAACACAACCAGGAAGCTGAGGTAGTAAGATAGATGGTGTGTTATGTCCAAGAAGAAAAGGCTTTGGATTCAGAATGAAGACACCTGAGCAATTCTAGTATGTTCAAAAGCTAAATTTTTAAGAAGTTAGAAACATATGTTACAATTCATTATGTCAATGAGAAATTTCTCATTAGTTTTCCTTTAAGCTTCCAATGCCTTTGCACAAATTACAGCTCTCTATGTATACAAGAGTTCACGTCGTTTATCCAATGGTAAAGCTTTCTTCCATATCATTATGTCATAATATTAGCTTTCTAGTTAACTGAAAAATATAATACTCTACACCTATTTTACAGCCCTGAAAACACTAATGCACACATTTATGTAAGCATCAGAACACAACCCAAAGCCACATTCAAACAGACTTCTACTTACTGTTTCAATTAGCAATAATCGCACCTTGGATAAATCTCATTGGCTATAAGACTGCCACTGTGCAAAGCTTACTTACTGGACATTGGTAGAAAACTTCATTTTTGTTTCGGCCCTCTGCTGCTTCCACGGCTATGTACTGACTCAAGCCAGTATGGATGCAAAAAGTTAAAGGGAGACAGTATTTCAGTCCCTGCCTCTGCTGGAACCCTCCGGCAGCTGTGTCGACGTCTAACAGATCTTCAGAACGATAGTGATTCGACAGTGCCATACTTCCCAACAACCTGGGGAGGACACAGACTCAACGATGCAAAGCACTGTGGTACCCAACCAAAGCTTGCTTTATCTATCTGATGAGTCGGTTCGCACTGACAACTTTATAAGGACTCATCAGTGATTCTAAACCGGGAATACCAAAATCAATACAATTTTCTATATATTAAATTCAAACTCTTGATCAGAAAGACGATTCTGATTTAAATTAAAAATTGAATTAAATGTTTAAATAGTCTAGCTCTCAGTCTTTAAAAAAGCCATATAGTTTTCGTTGCTTCCAACAATCCATCTGTAGGTAGGCATGGTGGTATACATCTATAATCCCAACATTTTTGAGGCTGAGGCAGGAAGATTCCAAGTTTAAGTCTAGCCTGGACAACTTGGCAAGACCCTGTCTCATAAATTGGTTTTTGTTTTTGTTTGTTTGCGACAGGGTCTTGCTATGTAGTTCAAGTTGGCCTTGAACTCACTACATAGCCCGCGCTGGCCTCAAATTCACGGCAATCTTCCTACCTCGGCATTTAGAGTGCTGCGATTACAGATGTGAGTCACTACAACTGGCTAAAAATTTTTTTTAAAAACTGGTTCTGGGCTGTTCTTTTAACAACATTCTCTCTTTAAAATATGACTTATTTTCTTTTTCTTTTTTTTTTGGTACCAGGAATTGAACTCAGGGCTTCATGCTTGCGAGGCAAACACTCTAACCACTGAGCTAAATCCCCAGCCCTAGGACTTATTTTCAACTTTGCCACGTTTCAGTTTGACAAGGAAAAAGAGAAAAGAAAAACAAAATCGCCAGTACAGGTTTATGCAGTCCTGACTTCTATTTCTGACCTGTGCCTGCTAACTGCCTTTTGAAAAGAGCGTTGTAATGTCAGCACAATTGCTTCTGAGAGGCCCTGAACACACTCAACTCTCACCTGAAACTGTGAGAGAGCCTCACAGGAGTCTTTACCGTGAGGCAACACCAGGTTCCAACAGGGACACTGCAGTGCTCTCCCTGCCTCTCCTCAGTGCTGCACAGTACCAAAGTCTGCGAGATAACTCAACGCCATGAATGTACACGAGGAGCAGACCCAGTCAAAGCTGGGAGGGAACTGACGGCTATCACAGTTTGCTTTCACCAGAAAGTTTCATGATGGATTATGCCATCTTTTCAAGTTTTAAACAGGCATCTGGTTACAGGCCACTCTTTATTTATTTATTTTTTGGGGGGCTGGGGATCAAACTCAGGGCGTTGTGCTTGCATCGCATGCACTCTAACCACTGAGCTAAATCCCCAGCCCCAGGCCGCTCTTGACTTCATGACAAAATTCATGTTTTCTTTAGTGCACACAGCTCTGAGCAAAACAAGCTCCCCAAACAATCTACCTGACCTGTAACAGGATAAACATGTCCAGCATTCCATGGAATTTAGTTAAAATATACTTACATGCACCTCTGCCCTTTGTTCCCACAGCCCTGGCCCCTGACCAGACTCGTTTTAACTGTAAGGGTGTGGTGATAGAAATATTTTTATAAGACATATTTATTCTGGTAAAAATCTAATTCAAGCTGTACATTTTGTCTTATGGATTGCTATAAGGAGGAAGAGAGGATTCCTATACTACTCTACTTTGTTAAGGGTAACTACAAAAATCATTTATTTATTTCCACTCTAGAAAATAACTTGTAACATTAAAAATAACCACATCATGGCACATCTTACCCAGGAACCACTAACTTCTGTCCATTGTGGATACGGTACGAGCACCGATAATCATCAGGAAGCTTGCAACCGATCTGCGCCTCCACTGCGTCTAGGTCTTCTTCGCGCACACCCTCTGCAAATCACACCAAACAGGTGATTGTGAAGACACACGAGCCCTCAATCTAAAAAGAAAAAGAATCTATCTGCTAACTCCTGAAACAATCTTTAAGTGAGTGAATTCTTTCTAAAGTACAGTGCTAAAGTAGAGGGCAAATGAATTGAAGATTGAAGATTCATTTGGAGCACTGACCAAGTGAAAGTCCTTAATTTCCTCTCAGGAGAGAAAACACTGGCACTCAGCACAACATCGAAAGAGGGCACCAAGGAGATGCACAATAATTTTTTTACATTAGAACACAAAAAGGGTAAACCTCATTCCAAAAGATCTAATATACTGGCTGGGTATGGTGGCACACACCTGTAATCCCAGCACGTGGGAGGCTGGAGCAGGGATCTCTGTGAGTTTGAGGCCAGCCTGGACTACACAGTGAGTTCAAGTCTGTCCTGAACTACATAGCGAGACCCTGTCTATAAATAAATAAACACAAATAAATAAATAAATATATAAAATCTAATATATTCATGCTGCTTTACTTAAAAAGCCAGAAATTCTCTAAACCGATGTTTCTAGAACTGTAACAATGTCTTTCTCCCAGTCTTTTTCCTTTGAGACGAGGTCTTGGCTATCCTGACCAGGCTGGTCTCACAATTCTGGGTTCAGACTCCCAGTGCTGGGACACGCAGCCCTGCCCAGCTTTAACACGGTCTCTTTAGGATAAATATATAGAGGACAAAGGTGGAGGTTCATGCTGTGAGCAGGCCACTGATTTGAATCCGAATTTGCATATTTGTAAACGTCTACATAGTCTAGCTTTAAAAAGCATGAGGGAATTACAAATATGAAAGGAGAGCTCCAATTCTTGGCCTACCAGGTTACTGTTAGAAGACTTATTAAAAAACCACAAAGGAGAAGAGAAGAGGAGGTTCAGAAGAAGTAAAGTGGGAGGTTAATCAGGCTTCTGGAGTCACTTTGTTTTTTAATCAATTGCCAATTCTAAAAGCAAACACGAGGCCAAAAGGCCAGGAAGCTGAGCAAAGATCTAGGCACTACTAAAGGGCTAGTGGGTAAAAAAACAAAACACAAAAAACAAAATGTGGGGTGAAGGTCCACAAAGGAGAAATGGACCTGCTAGGTAAAAACCCAGGACTTTTTGCTAGGACCCAGAAAGGCCACATCCCAGGAACAGGGTGAGCTGAAAATAGACTAGTACTCACAAAAACCAAAGCCCAGCTTCCAACCACACCAGGCCCTAACTGGATTAAGGTGTTCCATCTACTGATTAGCTGCCAGTCAAAGGCAGAAGGAAGTGTCTAGAAGAAAGTAACACTGCCCCCAAACTCAAGTACTGTCTAGTGATCGATCAAAAATAAAGAAACAAAAACTAGGCCTACATAAGACAAGATCTGAATAAACAGCAAGAGAGGAAAAAAAAACAGACAGAAAATAAAACTAAATCTAAAATATATTGTGTTACTGGCATCAGTAAACATGGACTTTAAAATACCCATACTTGATATATTCAGTGAATTAAATGACAAGATAGAGAATTTTAGTCATGAGTCAAGAAGCAATTATGAGCTTCATGGAGAATAGTTACAAAATTGTATCTGGACAAATCTCTAGAAAACTGCTGATAAAGAGAAATCTTAAAAGCAACCAGAGGTAGAGAAAGGCATATAATTACTACCTTCAAAAGAAATATAGTCAAACTGGCAGCTGACTTCTGAACAGAAACAAGGGAGTCAGAAGAACGATGTCTTCAAAGATACTGAAAAAAAAATCAGTGCTGGCTAGAATTCTATATCCAGTGAATATATCCTCCCAACAGTGAAGATGAAATAAATACATTTTTGGGGCTGGGGATACAGCTCAGTGGTAGAGCTTTTACCTAGTGTATGTGGGGCCCTGAATCAGTCCTCAGCACCAAAAATAAATATATAAATTAGTAAGAAAGAAAGAAAGAAATACATTTTTAAGACTAAGAAAATCTGAAAAGATTCAGCAGCAGCAGTCACTCATTAAAAGAAATTCTATGTTATGTAAATATCTATGTATATAACATAGATACAGAGAAAAGAATGAAGAAAATGATCCCCAATAGAAGCATGAAGACATAGGAAGGAAGAACAGCCAGAAAAGGTAAATATGAAGGTAAATCTAAACCAATATTTAATATCTATAAATTAATGTTTTCAGGTATATTAAATATGTTGAAAACTAAAATCACAAAACTGTAATACAGGGAGATGGAGGTATAGCTCAACTGTAGAGCACATGTACAAGGCCCTGAGATTGGTCTCCAGCACTCTACTCCCCTCCCAAATAAAACCACAAAACTATAAGGCAGGAGGAAGGTGATTGGAATAAGGCATTCTAAGGTTCTTTCATTGTCAGGAAGTCATAAAAATACTAATTTACATTAGACCTTTTTAAGTCAAAAATGTGTATTTTTAAAAATTTTTTTTAAAATGTGTATTTTAATATCTACGGTAACTGCTAAAAAAGAAATGTAAGAAAGGATAAGGAAATGAAATAAAACAAGACGAATGCAAAAAAAGAACAGAGCACATGATATATTTAAATTCAAACACATACACTAAATATGAATGGGTTAAATAATCTAATGAGAAGACAAATTGACACACTGAGTGAAAAACAAGGGCTGAGGGTGGAGTTTAGCACTAGCCTAACATGCACAAAACCCTAGGTTCCATCACCAGCACCATTTAAGAAAAAAAAAAAACCAAAATCCACAGAATTACATAAAACAGACACTTGTATATAACATAGATACAGAGACGAGAGCTAGAACAGTTCTAAAATCACAGGAAATAGACTTTAAGGGAAACAGCTTTATTAGAGCTAATGGAAGACTTCTCTTTACAACAAAAAGGTTAAATCTACTACCCAGATATCAAAATTCTTTTTTTTTTTTTTTTTTTGCTTTGTTTTGTATTTTTTTTGGTGCTGGGGACTGAACTCAGGGCCTTGTGGTTGCAAGGCAAGCACTCTAACCACCATAATTCTAATTTTATGTATCTAATAATACAGTTTCAAAATATATTTTTAAATGAACTGAAGTGGAAAAAATGTATCTACAAGCATAGTTTTCCACTGTTGCAACAGTAGCAGCTTAAAATAACACTCATGGGTTGGGAATGTAGCTCAGGGGCAGAGTGTTTGCCTACGCAAGGCCCTGAATTCAATCCCTAGAGCCACAAAACAACCAACCAAACCAACAACACTCACTCATTTAAGTAAATGTGGGGCCGAGACAGTCCAGGCAAGGCGTCTTTCTTAAATGCCTCTCCCGCACAGGACAGCTGGTCCCTCTTCTCTAGGCTCAGCTGAGGGGAGGTGGAGGGGGCTCAGTCCACTCCCCAGGAAACAGAGCCAGGACCCGCACATACTATTTCAGTTTATGTAGGTCAGAAGTCTAGGCACGACTCAACTGGATCTACTATTCAGGTCCTACAAGGCTGAAATCTCATTCTATGCATTTTTTGCTTGGGATCCTCTTCTAAGCTCACTGATTACTGGCAGAATTCAATTCCTTGCAACTGCAGGATCAAGGCCCTCCGCTCCTACAGGCTACCTGTCATTCCCTATGATGTGGCCTTCTCCATAACATGCCAGTTTGCTTCTTCAAAGTCAGTAAGAGAGACAAAAAATCTCACTGGCTTCTGGAAGGCCCAGTCCCCTTTAAGGGCTCACTTGAATGAGGCAGGCCCACTCAAGATAATTTCTCTTTTGATTAACAAAGAGCTCAAATTCAACTAATTTGGGACTTCAACTACATCTGCAAAAATCCTTCCACCTTTTTCATATTACATGGCCTAATCACAGTAGTGAAATCAATTCTAGTCACAACAATGAAATCAATTCTATTCTGCCTACACTCAGAGAGAGATGACTATACTAGGCATGAACACCAGCGGCTGGGAATCTTAGGGGAATCTCAGATCTTTCCCTCGAAAGTGAGAAATTTTAGCATACTTCTCTCAGTAACTAATAGAAACAAACAGAAAAGAAAAAAATGCTGCAGAAGATTTGAACTGGATTAACAAATTTTACTTAATTATATATAGTACTAAACCACATAATTGCAAAAACTACATTCTTTTCAATTGTACATGGAATAGTTACCCAAATAGACAAAACAGACTATACACGGAACCACAGCACAAATCACAACCAATTTTAAATCAGAGAACTCACATAGAATATATTTTCTGATTGCAGCGAAATTAAAATGTACTTTTTTAAATTTTTCTTTAAAAATATATTTTTAGGGGGTTGGGGATTTAGCCCAGTGGTAGAACACTTGCCTAGCAAGTGCAAGGCCCTGAGTTCAATCCCCAGCACTCCTCTGCAAATAAACAAATAAATATTTAAGGATTAGTAAATAAGCTCTGAATGTCTGGAAATTAACCAATACATTTCTATATAACCCAAAGGATAAAGAGGAAATTAAGGGGCTGGGGATTTAGCTCAGTGGTTAGAGTGCTTGCCTTGCAAGCACAAGGCCCTGAGTTCCATCCCCAGCACCAAAAACAAACAAACAAACAAAAAAGAGGAAATTAAACAGGAAAATAATGGTAATAAAAATATAGTATATTAAACTCTGTGTAATGAGCTAATATACTTAGAAGAAAACTTATTACAATAAAACTCAAACAGAAAACATCAAAGAAATTAACAAAATAAAAAATAAACATAATATAAAGAGAACTGACTAAGAAGTCAGTTCTTTAAAAGATAAATTAATTAGCCCTTACCTAGCCAAGACTCACCAAGAAAGGCAAGAAAGTACAAAAAATTAGTATTAGAAATGGAAGAAGTGATACCACTATGGATTGAATATGCATTAAAAAGACAAATATTATCTTTTTATATTATAAAACATTTTATGCCAATTAATTTGAATATGTAAATGAGGGGGATAATTTCCTTAGTAAACACAATTTATCAAAATTGACATAAGAATAAACAGAAAGCCTGAACAGTCCTACATCTGATAAAGAAATTAAATCCTTAATTGAAAACCTTCCCATGATAAAAACTCCAGGATTGAATGGCTTGCTGGCGAAGGCCCTGGGTTCAATATATAACATGGAAAAGAAATATATTTAAAAAAGAAATCCCAGGGGCTGGGGATTTAGTTCAGTGGTTAGAGTGCTTGCCTCACGAGCACAAGGCCCTGAATTCGATCCCCAGCACAAAAAACTTAAAAAATAAAAAGAAATCTCAACAGTTATTTTCAAGCAATCTTAACATTACGATTTTCTTTATATAAAACAAACACAAGGATAAAAAGAGTTCAGCTTTCTCTTCAAATCAACAACCATGTGGGTTCCAAGGCTGAGCAAAAACAGGGCAAGCTCTGAGCAAAGGCCCCTCTAACCCTATTGGCACTCTGCTTCCTTGGCAGCTGTGAGTGGCGGGTTACAGACAAGCTTGCATCAGCACAGCTGTACAAATGACAGAAATTCAAAGTTATTTAAATGAATTTATTCATATTAATAGTAACCAAAATGAGGGAAGGAGGACCCTGCATTCCCAGTACCTTTCAGAGATAAAACCATCCGAGGACACCTGGGCTCCAAATACTTCTTGAGATCATCCCAGGCCTTTTTAATAGCCGCATAATGGTCAATGTATCTTCCTACATCAGAGTAAGTATCTATGAAGAGAGATTTCCAACACTGATTCTTCTGTGTTTTCTCTTCCCTAAATAGATTTTAAAAATGAGATTAAGAATCTTGTGAAGGGATATTAGCATATATTTTTGAAACTGAAAAAGTGATGCACACATCAAAAATTTTAACAGGAGCTACTGTCAACATAGTAGGATTATGAGTCACTTATTTTCTTACTTTCTACTTAAATTTTTTTCTAGGTTTTCTAATCATTAACATAGTGTGAACAGTGTATGAGTAGAAATTGCAACTTACTCCTAACAACTGTAAAAATTTAAAAGGTATATATAATTGTTCTATTTTAGAGAATACTTAGAATCTAATGATATAATATTAAGCTATCACACCTATTTTGTAATAGAGAACCATAAAGCAGCAAAATAATTATATGATTCAACATTTCTATTTGGTACAATTCTGCAAACATTCACTGAGGGCCCACTTAGCTGCCACTGAAGACATAAAAAATAAGGCACACTTCTTTTAAACAATCTCAAAAAGGAATAGTCTAACCAGGGAGAAAGAATAAAGTGTAAATTTAAGATTCAGAAGCGATGGAGAATAAAGCAGACAAGGAAAGTCTGAAGATAACATACTAATGAGCTTGACTTTCTGGTGTAGGAAATAAGAGCTACGGAAGAGTTTTAGCTAGGAAATTAAAAAAGCACACTTCTGGCTGTGGTTTGGGAGGAAAAGATTTAAGGGGTGTGAACTAGAGGCATAGAGGAATTATATTTCATATTACTGTTTAAGAGATGATGAAATGAACTAAAGCTGTGGAAGCCAGGTGAAATGAACAGGAAGCCTTAAGAAATATACAAAGTGAAGACTATGAAGGGTTGGCAATTAAATCAATGCAGGGAAAGAGAGAGGGTTCTTCATTCTGGCTTGGCTGCTTAGATGGCTGGTGCTGCCACGAAGACTAAGAATGCAAGGGATAGGTTTAGGGGTGAGGAAAGAACAAATCAAGGTAGGGTATTTAGGAGGAGAGCATCTTTTTATTCATCTAAACAATATATACATATATATTATCAAAACTAGAAAGTACCAAAGAACTGGGCTAGGAATATAGTTCAGCAATACAGTGCTTGGCTAGCAGGCATGAGGCCCTCATGTCTCAAAAAACAAAATAAACATGTAAAAAGTAACAGATAATTTGTGATAAAAAAAAACTAGTCCCTAGTTCTAAACCCAACCTCTCAAAAGGAACTTAAGTTATTTAAGGATATAATTCTAAATGTGTACATCTCTGATTCTTGATTTACCAATTTTATATATCTGCTGATACTCCAAAGTGAAAGATGAGGACATAACAATACTTAAAATTAAAATCCAAATTAACTAAAACTCCCTGTCTCCATTCTTCCTCCTCCCAATGTTGATACTTTGGCAGAATTAAACATTGCAGCTTTAAATAATACATTTAAACCTGTTTCTTGCTTTACCAACCTTAGTCACCACCTGCCTCCCCTCAATCTAAGAAAAGATAGCAGTATCCATACCTTTCCTTTCACTTTGCCAACACTGTCTTGTCATCTATTTTTCTATTCTGTCACACTGTTAATATTTACTGAATCCAGGTACCCCATGCATAACAGTCAAGAGAAAGGTCTAGCAGACAGTAATGCCAATGAGCCTGGAGCCCAGCAAGGATATCGGGGGAGACTCAGGCCCGGAAGTTAGGAGAACTCAGGTGGTCACTATGAACTGCAGCAACACATGCTGAAAATTCACAGAGAGAGAAGAGCAGTGGGCCAAGGATAGAACCTTGGAGAACACCAAGATTCCCTAGCAGGCACAAGAAGAGCCCTCAGAGGAGACAAAGGTTAGAGAGGAGAGTTAGGACAGACTAGTGTTATAGTAGCCAAGGACCACGTTTCAAGAATACATATTCAAAAAAAAAAAAAAAACATATTCCTCACTAGGATGGGAAGGGGAAGAAGGGAATCAGAGGGAGACAAAATGACAAGTACTAAAATACAGTTAAACAGGAGTAAGTTCTCATTTTCTACAGCATAGTTGGATGACTATAATTTATAACAATCTATTTTATATTTCATAATGAGCTAAAATAGAGGAGTTCAAAGGTTCCAACACAAAGAAATGATTAAGTGTTTAAGGATACTGAAATGCTAATTAGCCTGGTCTGATCATTACAGTTGTATACATTATCGAATTACAACACTGTACCCCATAAATATGTTCAATTATTATGTATCAATTAAAGATATAAAGTTAAAAATTTACTCTAAAAAAATTAAACCTTCCCATAGACACACAAAAGAATAGAGTCCCCAAATACTTACTCGGATATCAGCCAGTATTTTTTGCAATGTCTTCTCCACAGTGGATCATGACTTGATAGCTGGCTAAGTCTTCGACTCACGTAGCAACAACTGGCAGTAACCAAATTCACATAAAGTGTAAAAGAAAATGCAAAAATATTAAAGATTAAAATAGTCATTCTAAATTTTGTTGAATTCCTTCCACTTCTCTTATTTTCCAATCAAAACAGTATTTTTAAGGCACACTTGGGAGGCTGAGACAGGAGGATAGGAAGTTCTAGGCCACTATGGGCAACTTAGCAAGTCTGTCTCAAAAACAAAAACAAAAAGTATTTTCTAAAACAGCATTTTGTTTAATGTGTTAAGCTAGTATAACTACCTTATGAGTAATATAATTTTTTAGTTCACAAATCCTGAAACTTCTAAAATTATAATTTTTATAAGAAAGTTTATAAAACATATGTACCATAAGAGTTAATCTCAAATCAAAGCATTTTCCTACATTATTATTATCAGAATAGTAATCATCTCTATGTACAAAAAATGTTATTTAGATGTAAGCAAAGTGGTTATCAGGTCTTTTTCATGATTTATAAGACACCCGACTGGGCTGAGGATTTAGCTTAGTAGTTAGAGTGCTTGCCTAGCAAGCACAAGGCCCTGAGTTCAATCCCCAGTACCAAAACAAAAACAAAAACAAAACAAAACCCTTTGTTTTGTTATAATTTTTTTAAAGGAAAAAATATTGCAGCCAATAACTTTTCATTAAAGCAACTAAGGCAAATCCACCTAAAAAGACATCTGAATCATAAATAGTTCTGATTCAATATTCATGACTATACAAGTTACCAGCTGCCCTAAAGCACAGAATGTTAAAAGCAAATGCTTTTCTTACTATATTGAGATTTCTAATACAATATGCTCCAATCCTATAAAAGCTGCCCTACATAATTAATTTTTTTTTTCTGGTGCTGGGGATCGAACTCAGGGCCTCGAGCTTGTGAGGCAAACACTCTAACCACTGAGCTAAATCCCCACCCTCCTACATAATTAATTTGCAAAAAGAATGAACCTAGATTTATATCCTTTTAGAAGAAACATCACAACTCACAGAAAGTACATATTCAAAGATCTCACTTGGGACCTAGCTAATCAACTAAATTTTAAATCACATAGAGTTTTCAAGGCCATGAGTAGGGTATATTAAAAATCCATCTAGGATAAATTACTAGCCTTTGATTTTCAGGTTTTATAGATATACCATCCTCATCCTTTTCTCCTATGCAAAGAAGATATTCTAACTTTTGTAAATGCAGGAATCCCTCCAGTTTTATAAATTCAGGCTTCATTTCCTCTTTTCTTGATTCCTCTTCCTCCACTGCCCCAGCTCCTGTAATAAGCACCAGAGGTGATCTTCACACACATCAAGTTTGAAAACTATTGTTCTACAGAGACTGTGATTTGGATGGCTTGGAGTGAGAGCTGTCTCTCTCAGTTATGTTTAAAAGGTGCCACAGGTATTAATTCTGATGCACAGTAAAGGCGAAGAGTGGCATATGACGAATCACCTGGAATGGAGAAGGCATCACATAATCTCAGATTCAAATTATGTAAATGACCCTATGCTAAGATCCCCACAAACTAACCCAATCCAACCCAATACACTGAGCAAATATGTACCAATACCGCCAGGACTTGGCAACTGGCTCCACATTTGGCAAAGCTGGGCTGTATGATGCAGGAAAGAAGATGCAATACACTGGACACATCTGGATAACAGGTGATGGTATTCACCTCAATTGATTTGCACAGACATTTATTAACAGAAGTGGGGTCATACTACTTCTGTTGAAAAGTCTGATTACCAGCTAAAACTTTCAAAGTAAAATCTACTCTCCTAAACTTGTCTCACAGGTACTACATGATCTCACCAGTCTCATCTCAAATAGTCTGCCTGTGAGTCACTTTCTGCCTTCCAGCAACACCAGCCTTCAAGCTCCTCCAACAGGCCATGCTGTTGAACAGGGCCATCAGCCTCTGAATACAGGTTCCCTCTGTCAGGACTGCGCTACGCTGTTAGGGCAGCTTTTTCCACCATGAATTGGTCAGCTCTTCCTCCCCAATCCTTAAAATGGCAATCTATTTCCTTCAAAGTACTTAGCACCTCTTGTAATTATGCACTTGTCTGTCTTTCCATCTTGCCTACTCATCTGGGAGCATCTGTTTTGTTCGCAACTCTATTCCTTAATATTTAATGGGCTGGCACATAGCAGGTACTCAAAAATCTGTAGAATAAATGATGACTACAAAGATAAACAAGACAGTTCTTATATTTGAGAAGTACACAATCTATTTGAGATGACAAATTTTGCAGAGGAAGGAATAAGGTGGGGGGGGGTCCTTGAATTCCAACTTGCCTGGCTGAGAAGGGGGGAAGGTATTCCAGGAAAAGAGCTTAAGCCACACAACCAAAAAGTATAAGCATGTGGCATGCTGGCGCAGGTCTGATATGACTACAGTGGACTGTGCAAATATGACAGTGGAGGGGAAATAAGGCCTGAAAAGCCTTACATATTAAGCCAGATCATAAAGGCCTTAAATGTTCAGAAGTTTAGGTTAGAGTCTATCAATAAGGGGTATCATAAATTTTTAAGGAGGACAATCAAGTCTGCCTTAGGAAGATCACTGTGGTAGCAATCAAAACTGTGTGTGGTGGGATGAGGGAAGAAGCAGGCTCTGGGGTGTGAGAGGTCATGGCAGCAGAACATTTCAGATGAAAACAGTTTGAGCCAGAACAACTTTTTGTAAGGAAAAATTTTATTTTTCTACATTGGCACACCTGAGCAGTTAAAAATGTATTTTCTAGAAAAATAAAAACATGTTAGCGGGTACTGGGATAGGTAGCAGCAAGTAACCTGAGGTCACCTCTGTCACCACTTAGCTAGGCCAACCAACGGCTATCTGTAACTCTAAGAAATATGTATTTCTAAAAGAAGTCCTAATAATACTGGAGCCAATGGCCAGAATCAAATATCTAGAATCCAGTTAATCACACATACAAAAAAAGAAGCAAATCTCGTCCATCCGTCCCGAGAGGGCATCCTCTGCAAACACATATAGCAGCACCAACTCAGAGCCATGCAGTTAACGATGGAAACAATTTGCCTCCGTGGGAGGGGGTCGGGAAAGGGGAATAGGTAGCACCATTTCTTCCACCACTCCACATAGTCCCAGTCTCTGAAAGAAGTGGGCATTTAACCACCCTTAACAGCAACCGACGTTCATCTTTGAAATAAATGGCCCTAATGCGGGAAAGCCAAGGCGTACTTAGGACGGTCACCTGTATCGCACCACCGGAAGTCAGTACCAAAACACAGAATCCGACATCCAATCGTAAGCAGGAAAGGCTGAGAGCAAAACAGTTCCCAAACACAGAAGTCCCAAAGTGAGCCCTGCCAGCGATCACGGTGTCAGTGTCATACCCGGGGCGTCACGGTGGCCTGTCGCCTTCCCCCGAGCGCGTTATCTGTCCACGCCGGCGCGGGACCCCGCAGGCCCCAGCTCAACAAGGAGGAGCCGGGGCAAAGACGGGGCTTATCTACGGCGTCCAGGACTGGGATAGACCGGGCGGACCTTTCGGGGGCCGGGAGCGAGACAGGGCAGCATGGGGGGCTCCACCTTCGTCCCGGGCAACCGGGCCTCGTCGCTGCGGCCTGGGAGAGAGAGCTCTCGCCCCCCCGGGCCCTGGGCGCTGGGCGTGAGGGAGACTCAGGGCGGGGTCCTCCCGCCCCGGCCCCTCGGCCCCCGGGGGCTCTACAGGATAAGGGCGACCCAGGCGTCATCTTCTGGAGACGCGGGATCCGGGGTCCCCGGGCCTCCTTCCCCAGCGCCTCAGTGCCTCCTCCCGCGTGCTCCCACCCCTGCCACCGCACCGTGCATTACTTGATTAGGTCTCGGTAGTCCAGAAAGGATAAAATGAGGAGCAAGGGGTCGGTAGGCAGCGACTCCAGAGTCATCAGCAGCGACTCGGCCTCCATGGCCGCCATCTTGCCTGGCGCGGTGCAGCCTGGCCCCGCCCCTGCCCCGCCCCGGCCCCGCCCCCACCGCCGCGCCCCGGCCCCGCCCCCACCGCCGCGCCCCGGCCGCTCCCTAGCCGCGCGCTCAGGTTTGTTGTGTAACCGACCTCCGGCCCCGCCCCGAGTGTGGACAGGGGGCGGAGCCCCGAGGCCCCGCCCCCCGGCTCCGTCAGTCACACCTCCCCAGCCGGCTCCTGCGTTCCCGCGCCCAGACCTGCCCAGGACTTTCAGACTTTGTCCCCAGATCTCTTGGAAAAATAACTCCCAACCATTTAAATGTCAGGTGTACCGAGGTTGTGGTCTCACATCGAGGAGTGAAGTCACGAACTAAAGGAGGAGGTCAGCGGAGTTTTGTTGGAAATAAGAATAGCTCCTGGATTTCCGGGAAGAGTCCAGAGTGGGTGGCCACCTGGCTTCTCGATCCAGTGCTGCTTATACATAAGAAGAGCGCAGCAATCGCTCAGTTGTTTAATGGCCACATATCACAAGTGGCTCTGGACTTAAAGTGATTAATTGGCACTCAGGCTCTCTAACCCAGTTCTTCAACTCGTAGGATTTAAAGGAAACTGGGGTTTTAGGAAACAAACACACAAACAAACAAAACTGGTTATTTTGTATTTTAAATTCCTCAGAACTCAAGAGTTTAGGAGGGAGTGGGCTGCATCTCGCATTGCCTGAGGAAGTTCATTCTTTATCCAAAATCTTAGTTCACTGCCTGTTCTTAAATTTTGTCAGTACGGCAGGTTACCCAACTCTGTCTCAGGCTCTCCCTCCCACTAGCTGCCTTTCTCATAAGCTAACTAAATGATGCCCGATAAGGAATTTTCTTCCTTCCAAGGAATCCTCAACCTTCAAACCCTCCTTTCTTCTGCAATTCTGTTTTACTTTCATTTTCATCTTCGGATGAGCATTTCTTTGATTCTGAAAACTCTTCAGCTACTTTATATACTTCCAAACCACTATCCAATTCGCTTAAACTTTTCATTACTGTTGCAGGAGACAGGTACACTACATTCTCCTGTTGCCCCTTCACTTCTGCTTGTACTGGGCCCACGTTACCATTTTCTGGGACAGCTCTGTTTCTGTTCAGGTTAACAGTCTAAAAGTCCCTGTGACTGGCAGCTCTTGGTCCTCTTTGCATTTGCTAAGAAAGGACTCTCTCTGTAAGGCCTCATGGAACTGTAAGTAGCTGCTTCGTGGATGGTCTCATGGTACTGAAGCTGGACTGGAACTGGACTCTCACAGGCAACTGTGCTGAGCTACAGAGGTCTTGGGGCAGATGTTCAGGGTGCCACAGCACAGCGAGCTCAGGTCACACTGATCTAGTAGCTTGAGCAGCTCTTCCTCAGCTGGGCCGCCTGCATCCCCGTCCCGTCCACACTCTTGCTGACCATGTCCAGCACAGTGGTCAGGTCCCACATTTGAATGCTGCTGTTGGTGTGACCTGTGAACAGGTGGCTGAGTGCTGCGGCTGCGAGTCCCTCCTGCTGGAGCCCACGCACTCTTTTTTTTTTTTTTTGGTGCCAGGGATCGAACTCAGGGCCTTGTACTTGTGGGGCAAGCACTCTAACCACTGAGCTAAATCCCCGGGCCCCTAGCCCGCGCACTCTTGCACGATTAAACGCAGACATGGTAGTAGAGTCCACAGCCTAGATCGCACAGATCCTCTTTCCAATAGATGAGAGTCATACAAATAGTTTGTTAGTAATGGGAACAACTTTCTGAATAAACACGTGTTAATTGTTTTGCTCTCCAAAACGTCCTGTGTCACTTCCAGAGCAATAGCTCCCATGGCTTGCTGTCTCTGCCAAAGACACTATCTGGAATGATGCTGAAGGAGTGGAACCTTGCTGAGTGGAGATTATTCCTCTGAACGGAGTGACTGTCCGCGTCTGTGTGATTATTACCTCACAGACTCATACCAGGTGCTTCTCTGACAGCATGATTTTTATAATGGAGCTTTGGTGAACTGTGAAAGTCTGGAACAGCTGAGGACCTGACCCCACCATTTCTGGGTGCTGTAAATCACTCACCCTGCTCCAGAGCTCGTATCATGGGCAATCTCAATCCAGTTCCCACTGACACTTGTTTTGGGTGTGAGGTAAACACTCAGAGCAGTAATAGCGTCATTTGAAGGATCATGACAGAGTTCCATAACAAGAAGATCATTATCCATCATTCGCAAAGGAAATTTCTGTGTATCTATGTACTATATTGATCCATTGTTACATCCCAAGAGGAGGACCCTGCAGCGTCTTAACTAGTTACAGGAACATCTTGAACCTGCCAGTGCTGCGTGCCAGCATTCCACACTCTCACTTTCCCTGTATGACTGGTGGCCACCAACTGGTTTCCAATAAAGAAGAGGGCATCTACAAGTACACCAAGGCCGAACACTCCAATCTCACTTCTGCTTCTCCTGTCTCGAACACTCCCCAGGATGCTGCTGATCTCCGATGCAATAGCCACCATTTCGTTTTTGTCTCCGTGAGGACCCCTAACCACTTTTGCATTCAAAGCCACTAGCTCAATAGTCCAATCTAAATATGGGCTTGTAAACACTTGTTGGCATCCCAAAGATTCTTTGATTTCTGTAGCGAAGAGTGAAGTGAGCATAGGCACCTGTGCCTACACACCACCCACCTTTTTTAAAAAAAAAAATTATTTTTAGCTAGTAGTTACTGGCCCTTCAACTTGCCCCGGACCCGGACTTGACTTGCACTGATCCAGCCCAGCTCACTAAGAGTCACTGGCTGCTTTGGTGCTGAGGAGCACCCGGCCCTCAGGCGGTTAGCATCCCCCTGGATGCAGGGAGGGTTTGCAGTCAGGCCCACTTGGCCTTGGAGGGTGGCGGTAGCCGGCGGGGCTCTCAATGGCCGGGTACCCCCAGCTGGGGTGAGGCCGTCATGTCTGCCAACACCCCAGTGCCCTCTTGCCAGCTGGGAGCCGCTGCTGAGCAGGGCCAGGCGAGCCTCGGACCAAGGATAAACTTGAGACGTTTCTAAGGTAAATGGATGTGCCTTGAGACCATATTACTTTCTGGGGTGTGGTGCTGGGGATCCAACTCAGGGCCTTGCGCTCTACCCCAGAGTTAAATCCCCAACCCCAAGACCATTACTCTTAAGTGAAATAAATCGGACATACCTGTTGAAGTATCGCATAGTTTCTCTGGTGTAAGAAACCAAAAGTATAAATAAGAACCAAAATGCATAAGAGATATTGTGAATAGGAAGAATATTCAACTGGGAAGGAGAACTAGGGAAGGGGGAAGGGGAAAGGAAAGAAGGGAAAAGAAAAAAAGAAAAGGAGAAAAAATGGAAACAAAGCTTTTGTTAAAAAAGAGAGAGAAAGAGAGGTTGGAGAGAGGGGAGGGGAATGGGGAAAAAAGAGAATCAAGATATTAAAAAAAGTAATCAAGATATATCATGTACAGGTACAAATTCCCTATAATGAATGTGATCATTATGTATATCTAAAAATGTACCAACAAAATTAATTTTTAAAAAAAGCCAAGAAAAAAAAAAGTCCAACCATTTGGCCTCAAAAAACAAACAAAAAACACACTCTATTCTTCAGCCAAAGAAGCAATTAAAACTGGTATTATACAATTATTTGACATATGACAACCAGAATGGCATATAATAATTTTTATTTTTTCTGCCCAAACTGTACCTAAACCAAATATAAACTTCAAATAGTTTTTGTATTAAAAGGAAAACATTAAGCATCCTACTAAAGTTATAAAATAATAAATACACCTGGGGGAAGCAAGATACAGATAAATAAAGGTAAAAGCAGAATGGAAGGAATTAGGGGTAGGAATGGTGGAACTGATAGATTGAAAATCTTTATAGAGCACTTGCCTAGCTTGTGTAAGGTCCTGGATTCAGTCTCTGGCCCCACAAAAAACGATTTAAAAATCTTGCACTGTGTGTGTGCGCGCGCACATCTGTGTGCATGCACGGGAATATTTGTGGATTTGTGCATTCATGCCTACTCAAAGAACAGGGAAAAATGGAGCCACCCTACATTTCGCTGACAGTTCTGCAGACGAGAAATGTGAACTTGACTGACACCACGGGATTAATTGGGATAAACTGGAATAATGCCATTGCCAGTGAAGTGCTATGACAGCACAAAGGTGGAAGTGATTAATTTAGTGGTGGGTGGATCCGCGAAGGAAAACTTTGCACAGAATGTGACAAACAAGTTGAGCACTGCAGGATGGGAGGATTCACCAAGGAAAATGATGGTAGAGAACGAGCGAACTCTAAGTGTGGTGGTCACAGTAGGGGATTGTTTTCAAGGTGCTAGGATTTTTTTTTCCTATGAGTGTGATTAGCTATCCGTGGGACTATTAATCATTCAGCCTTATCAATTTTAATGAGCTATCTTTTAGAGCTGAACTCTTTTTGATTCAGATAATCTATTTTTAAAGCCTGCTTCGTTAGTAATTATAGCAGAAAATAACTTCCTAGAAATTAAATATGCCACTTTGTTTCTTACCTGCAATTAGCTGATGGTGTTAGCCTGCAAAGATATATTCAGAACCTACTTTGTATGCTATGGCAAGGATGTATTAGATAGATCTAAAGGTGACTGATGAATAGAGTCCATAAAACCAAAATGGAAATCTTTTAATTAATTTTAAACTTATAGGAATTTGTCTGTTGCATGTTTCAAGTCCATGTTGTATTATTATTTTAATATTACATAATTATTTTTAATAATTATGTAATAAGAATGATGCATATAGAACTTTTTCCAAAAAAGATACATATTTTAATTTCTTTTGTTGGTATCAATGTTTCAAACAGCAAACTCCTAAATTCAGTGTGATTTTCTCTGGGAAGAAAAGAAATTATGTTATCTGTTCACCATGTGCGTCTGTGCACTTGTCCATGAGTGTGCATGTGTGCATGTAAAAGCATAGGAAAAGGTGTACAAAACATAAAAAGGTAGCTGGTAAGTTAGTTACCTGAGGATGGAGAGGGTGAGGCTTTAGATAAGGTGAGGAAACTAAGATAGAATGAAGAGAGATGATTCATTTATTTCTTCCTATATATTTGAATTGCTTTGTTATGGTGGTAACTAGTCGTTTTACAGTTTGGAAGGAGGTATTAAACGTTTTGAAAGTACAAGGCTGCTGTGGTTCCGGAGGGCTGCAGTTTGTGGAATTTGTTGGTGGCCTTTGAGGCTGGCATTCCCCTAAAGTGCATTGATTACACTGAGAGGTCATTCATGGTCAAACTTGTTGAAATGTTCACTTTCGGCACTCTGTTGGCTGGTTTTTTTTTTTTTTTTTTTAATAAGACCAGCAGCAAGTTCTGCCTGCTAGGAAATTGAGAGATCCAGAATCTTGTCCTACGTGGGCACTTCATAACCTGTGACTTTGGGAAATTCACTTACCTTTCTGGGCATCAGGTTTTTTGGTAGTGGTTGTTTTGCTTTTTTTTTTGAAACAAGGTCTTGCTGTGTAGTCTGACTGGCCTTGAACTCACTATGTAACCTAACCTGCCCTCAACTTGTGGAGGTCCTCCTGCCTCAGCCTCCCAAACACTGGGATTATAGGCACGCATCACCACACCTGGCTTGGGGTGTCAGTTTCTTTCCAGGTGGGGGTGGTTATGAAAATTCCCTCCAATACCAAAACATTGTGATCCCAAACTGTAGTCTATTCTAGCAGGTCTTATTTAGCAGCTCCCAAATGGTTTCTCAAAGTACCTCAACTTCATGGCTCTTGTGCATTCATTTTTATGACCCCCCAGGACTCTAATGGAATATCATTCACATGGCAAGTATTGAATTGTGCAAGAGTTATACAGGAAACAAAGTAAGTAGAGAATGAGACCTTACTCACAAGACACTTCTAGTCTGACTGATCAGAAAATATGTCTCTGCATCAAACTGAACTGTAAATGAAACTGCAAAGTAGTATAAAGGCTCTACCTAAAATTGCTATAGAAGTAAAGAAACAATTATAATATCATGTGGCTCTTTCTTTCATTTGGTATAAGAATTGAATCTAGAGCCTCCATACTGAGCTATAGCTCCAGGCCTATTTTATTTGATTCATTTCAACACAGAGTCTCATTAAGTCACCTAGATTCTCCTGCTTCAGCCTCCCAGATTGCCGGTGTTGCCAATCGCCCTAGGGTTCTTTTGCTCAATTCAAATGGAAATCATGAATCAGCAAAGTGCAGCTTTGTGAGCAGTGCTAATTTCACCAGATCACACCAGAGAGTTCTGGGTGCCAACAGTTGACATGACCAGCTGCTGGTTACTACTGCTGCCAGCTGCTGCCTTCTGGTACCGGTTTGTGTGGGGCACCATACGCCCACTCTATAAAGTGCCAGTTGCTGCAGCTGGTCTTCACTGGCTGCTGGCAAAGTTGGTCTCTGGAGCTCTTTGGTGCTAACAGCTCCATTTATTGCTTTCTTTTGAAAAGACTGCTTTGTCCACACTACTTAAGATAAAAATTCCAAGTAGATTTGCAGGACTTTGGGAGCTCACACTATTTGAGAAATGAACCATGAGCAGACTTATAGGACTACCAAAGTGAGTCTTGACTCAACATAAATGAGCAATTAAGACATTGTCCTGCTCACCTCCCAGGCTTCCGTAGAGATGGTGCTTGCCAATCACCTATGTAAATTCCAGGTTGGTGGCTTTACTCTCTGCTCCTTTCCTTGCCATTTATTCAGCATCCTACAGTATTTGTTAATAGGCTTTTAGTCTCCACTCCACCTAACGGCAGATGAGGAATTGAGTAGTTCCTCTGAACATACCAGTTATAGCCAATTACAGTCAACATGTATTTTCTCAATTTTAAGAAACAGTGCACTATGATTTCTTACCTTAACCTCTTTCAAACTACATGTAAGTACCCAAACTATCACTGCTTCCCAAATTATTTTGAGAACTGAAGAGCACTATTTCATATAATAGTATCAACCTGTTACAGTATAATCCTCATGGTGATAATTCAGGTAATGGAAAAATTTTTGCAAGACAACATAAATCAGGATGGAATAAAGAAAAGCCAGACATCCAAAGTTATTCATATGGCTCAAAAATTTAGACAGTTTTTCCTTTGCCCCGTTGTGTCTTTATTTAAATGTTAGTGCCACACACAGACATTACCTTAGTGGCCACTTAAGAGGAATGTGAGAAATCTGAATTCCAGGACCTGGGAATTTAGCTCAGTGGTTAGAGCGCTCGCCTAGCTAAGCCCTGAGTTTGATCCTTGACACCACAAAAAAAAAAAAAGAAAAGAAAAGAAGAAATCTGAATTCCAGTTTCTGTTATGCCATTGTCTGGCATTTAGAAGGAAAAGTACATTCCACAGGAAAGTCATGGATGATAATATTTGTTTTGTATTTCATAGCAATATTCCTTCATGTCTTAAAAAGTGTCATAAGCTTTGGAAGCCCTGATATAGCGGGTCCTCATTTCCTCCAAACAGCTCCTAAAATCGTTGGACTCTCGGAAGAGATAAGAGTCTTCTGTAAGGAAATGTACTCACCAGGGGCTCACTGATGCTCAGGGAAAGACCAAGGTAGGATTAGAGGATTAGGATTTCCCATCCCCCAACCTCTGGGGTGGGGGGAAGGACTGAAAGTTGTGGGGCTCACCAGTGGCCAGTGATGTCATCAATCATGTGTACAAGATGAAGCGTCCATAAAGCCCCAAAAAGGACTGGGCTCTGCGAGCTTCCTCAGGAGCAAACACAAACAGCCACGTGCCATGCGAGTGGTCGGCCTCACCTCCTGCACTCAGAATTTTCCAGTCCTTGTCCTGTGCAGCTCCTCATTTTCTTATTTATCTTTATTGTTTAATTAATAGATGAGTAAGTGCACATACAGCATTTTCCTGAGTTCTGTAAGCTGCGTTAGCAAATTAATCACACCTAGGGCAAGGTTGCAGTTTGCTTCTTTTATTATTTGTATGTGTCTGCCAGTCAGGGCTTGATCAGGGCAGAAATACTAAGTACCAGCCTCTCAGAGCCCAACCACTGGCTCTCCCAGACCATGGAAAGAACCTGCCAGGAGCTAGCGGCAAACGGCTCTGGGCCATCCTCCACCTCCGGCTGGTGTGTGACATGGGCAGATCACTTGCCTGCTCTTACACACTTGCTTCCTCAGCTGCATTTTTAAAAGTCTCACAGGATGCCAGGTGCAGAGTCTGTTGGAAACCATAAAGGACTGTCTGCATTTGAGGTTCAGGAAGACTAATCATCCTGAAGGCTTGCACAGGGCACTGGGTCCATATAATAATACCAAGCAACTCTGATCACTGCAATCGAGTCTCTCATGCCTTTTAATTTAATGGAACCAAAATATGTCTTCAACTTTTCATAAACCAAAAAACAAACTAAAAAGAGGTGGACAAAATGAACTCCGAAATGAACTTCTATACTAGGTAAGCTATGGCGCATGCTCAGATCACATAATAAAAATAAAATTTAAAAAATAACTTAGTCTCATCGCTTCTTGGCCTTTTGGCTAAGATCAAGTGTAAAAATAACTTAGTCACTTGATAGAAACTAAAAGCAGAGCGTGGACAGTGACTAAGAATAAGTGAAATGACAATTTTTTCCCATAAACTATCTTGAAATGTTTCCAGTAAGAAAAACCCAATATCCCTTGTTAGCAACTCTTTCCGTTAACTTCTAATTCTCTGTGTGGCTTAAATGTTTTTATTCCTTTGACACTAACATTGTAAAGTTTAATAAAAATTTAAGAAAATGTAAAGGCTTTTTTTTTTTTAAAAGAAAAAAATACCAGATAGTCCACATTTGCAGTGGTTGCAGATTAATTCTGAAACTCAGAACCATCTTTGGAATAAACTACGAATTTAGCAAAACATTTATCTTACAAACAGAAATAAAATGTGAGGATACAATGCATTACTTTGAAACATTTGAAATATCGTATCTGAAAGATATAGATCCCTGCTGATAATCTAAATTGGTTGTTGAAGTACATACCTTCAAAGTAATTTCAGCTTCTTGTTCACTCATCAATCTTGTTTCTTCCCTTTTTGCAGTAACTTCTGGCACATAGGAGGCTTCTTGGTTATCATAAACTTCCCAGAGGAGTGCCTGACAGGCAGGAAGTTGGAAATAGGGTTTGCTTTTCAAATTCATCACCAATAACTGTCACAACTGTAAGAATGCAGGCAGTGTGTGTGCCAGCCCACGTCCTGTCGTGGATTCCTCCTGCTAAGTGACAACAATGGAGAAGCACTCACAGAGCCCTGAGAGATGGACCACAGGGCTTCAGCAGCCTTCCATCTGCATTTTAGGATCTTGGTTTTCTGAATGCCTCTCTGCAAACACACTAAAGCCAAAAGCAAACCACGTACCCTGTATGGTACCAATAACTTCTTTCTAAGGGATTTGGGAAAATTCTTTTTTCTTTTTTTTTTTTTTTTTTGGTGTTGGGGATCAAACTCAGGGCCTTGGGGTTGCAAGGCAAGCACTCTAACCACTGAGCTAAATCCCCAGCCGGTGGGGATTTGGGAAAATTCAACAACCACTAACACCATAAATTTGGGCTGCTGGCATGCCCTTCGTGAGAGAGGAAGGTAAATGTTTGACTGTGTGCTGTTCCAGGCTTCTCAGACATTGTGTCCGTGAACAGCATTTTATTTTTCTCTTGTGGTGCCGAGGATGGAACCTGAGGCCTTGCCCATGCTAGGCAGGAGCTCTACCACTGATCTACACACCCAGCTACCCAGCACTTTAGATGTTTTTACCCGCTTTTTCAAAACTATCCCTTTGACGTTTTGTGTGTATTATTTAAACGCCACAAATGGTTTAATGGAACTGTTGGCCAAGCTCCCTCGGTAAAACAACTATCCAACTGTGCCTGAAATTTAGGTTTTCTGAAGGCAAAGTTCAAGGAAGTCTGTTGCAACACAGAAAACAAACAAGTTACCGAAAAAACAAACAAAAAAACCCCACATCAAACCAGGAAGAGAGGTGCAAAAATAAAACATCGGCCAGGAAAAACATCCCGTCTTCCCGACACCGTGCTCCTCCAACGGTTGGTATCAACTCTTCTCTTCACCTTAAATATCAGAGCAGCTCTCACCCACTCTGCCAAACTACTTCTGGGTCCATTTTCAGTCTACACTGGACAGGTGAGAACACTTGTGAGATCCTGATGTTTACACAGAACAGCACTTAAGAGGAATTGTGTTTGTCATAAGGGTGCAGAAAAAACTTTGTAATGTTTGGAAGGAGCATCACTAGCAAAGAAAACAGTCCAAGGGATGATATAAGGTGCACGAACGAGAGTCACACTCTTCTGTATTTCTCCTACTTGAACTTAATGTTTTGCAAAAAATTAAATGACTGATAACATCATGTTTTCTATATTCCAATTACTTATACAAACTGTCCCCTGGGAAGAAGTCATTTGTTCAATGTATTTCTAGGGAAAATGTACATATATGACATATAAGTGCTATAAATAATAATGTTTTCTTAAAGTAAATTAGAGAATCATATTTTATCATCAGAGGATGCATATTCAGGAGTACCGTGTTCACGGTGGGGTTGAATTTGCTTAAATCCTAAATGAGACAGAAAAAGTTTTACTTATATGAATGTGATGGAATATACATTATTTGCTAGATATATATGATATACCCAGATTACAAAATTCAAAATGTAAATAACCCTCAGCAATACTGGCATAACTAATATGTCCTTGAGCATTAATTAATAAGTGATGTGTACAATACTTCAAAATAAAAATTCAGATTTCTATGCCTAATTATATTTCTGTAATTAAGAAAATCTATCTATATCTTGCCAGACTCACTTTCAAAACTACTCCCAGAACAGCTTTTCTCTCCTCAATGAAAATATATGTGAAAAGATGCACACGGTGAATAAGAAGCAGGAACTAGTTTTTAAAATTACACATATTGTAAAAATAGACCCAAACCAAGTAATTTCTTTTCCTAATTGATTCTCATTGAGTCCAACACTGGCACATTTCATATCTACGTTCTCTAGAAGTGTCCAAAATAGATTAAGTCCTTGAATATGAGCTCAAATGACAGCTCTGGCCACAGTAATCCTCTCACTTGGGAATCGCCCTCTTCGCACCCATCCTTCACCTGGCCCTGCTTCACTCCCTGCCTTTGCACGTTTAGAAGGTTCACATGCACAAGTTCAACAATGCCAACAGTGCAGATGCTGGTTTCTTGAAGCACAGACAATAGACACATTAACAGGAGAAAAGGCATAGAGATGTGTTTCCCTGGTGTTAACAGATGGGGCTTCATTCTAGGTTCTTGGTGTCCTGAACAGAGAATTAGACAAGACACACAGCAAAGGTAGCAAAGGTACACAATTGAAGGTGGAAAAGAAGTATGCTCCTATGGGGCAAGAACGGCCTGGTGAAAAGGCTCAGAGCAGCCCTAAGGATTAGAGGAAAGGAGTTTTTTTGTACCCAGAATTCCTGGGTTGGCTGTTGTTCCCCCTTGCAAATAAGACGCTGGGACACCTGTTCTCTCAAAAATTCATTTGATGTTGCACCAGATTTAAACTGTCCTATGGAAAGATTTGCTTGGCTTCCCACAAGATGTAAGTGAAGGATTGAAAATAGCACAGCTCCAGACTCAGTGAGAGACTGAAGACACTCTGTGGTTTTCTGATTGGTTCTGGGTACAGTGCTCAGGAATCGTAGAGTCATTTTGCATCCTGTGTTTATGCATGTCCTCTGGGGTTTTATGACCTTTGACATATTCTACCCTGTCATTTGTCCAGTTTGCTCCAGCACTAATCTCCTCCCTCACTGACACCCTAGTAAAGTGACACAAATTTGATTGTGCAACAGTTTGGACACTAGAGTGTAAATGTGATTCTCTGAAACACAGAACAAATTGAGTTACATTGTTCAACTACTTCCTGAACGGTGGTTCCCCAAGAATGCGCTTTCCAGGTCTTCATTGCCCAAAACAATGCCTTAGTCCATTTCCACAAAGTGAATTCGTGTGCCATAATTGAGCGACATTCAGGTCTTTGCATACTCCTCTTCATAGGGAAACAGGAGATGAGTGAATGCAGGTGATTTTGAGGAGCAGTCAGTGATGTTTAGGGGGACTAGATGAGTCTGATGCAGATAATAGTTTGTAAATGATTCTCTTTGAAAGTTGTATGAGCCTGGGGACTGTTAATAGCCTGTTGCTAAATCTGTCCAGGGGTAGTAACATTCGTCAGATTTCTTGTGTCAGGGAGGTAGCTCAAGGCAATTCTTTTCCTCTTTTAGTGATCTAGTCTTTAGGCCGCGAAAGGAATTCTGGAGAAAACCCTTCCTTACCCTTGGGGTGAGGGAAAAACATGATGAGTTTAGAAAGTCCTTGGTCCTGCAGCATATTCTGAGGTTTTTCCAATTTCTTTTAATTTAAAAGTGCTCAGGCCGGGCATGGTGGTGCATGCCTGTAATCCCAGAACTTGGGAGGCTGAGGCAGGAGGATCACCACAAGTTCAATGCAAGCCTGAACTACATGTGGAGACCTTGTCTCAAAAAAAAGAAAAAAAAAAGAAAGAAATGCTCAGCATGCCAAACTGCCATACTTCAGGGTGATATTTTCTGAGTCCCAATAGCATTTGTGTAGGGACATTGTTATGGTTTGTGTCTAGATGTCCCCCCAAAGCCTCATGTGGTAAGAGATAGCTGGATCTAGAGTGTGTGATTACTAAATTGATCCATTGATCGGTTTGGCATGGTTCTGCTGGGATCAAGGATGTGAGCCTGAGATTGGGGGTGGGCGTGTGGGCCGCCCTGGGGCAGGTAGCCTAGATAAAAGATACAGGAAGAAGCTAACTAGCTGCTTGTTTGCATTGCTTATTTGCATACATTCCTTGCATTTTCCTCACTTTACTTTGCTGCCGGTCAGCTGGTCGGGTCGGTCGGCTGCCTGGCCCGCCCTGTCTCTGCCATGCCGCCCTGCCTCGGACCCAGCGGACTATAGACTGAAACCTCTGCAGACTGTGAGCTAATAAACCTTTCTTCCCCTAACTTTGGGTGTCGAGTATTCTGTCCCAACAACGAGAGAAAAGTAACTAAAACAGACATGTTTCCATTATTTTAGCAAATGCCTCAGAAAAATCAATTTTAATAGAGAAAAGGAATGGAAAGACAAGAGAAAAAAGAATAGAGGGAAAAAATGGAAACAAAGCTTTTGTAAATAAAGAGGGAGGAGGGCCGCAATGTGGCTCAATGGCACGGTGCCTGCCTGGCAAGCATGAGGCCCTGAGTTTGATTCCTGGAACCAAAAAAAAAGACTAAAGTAAGAAAAGACAAAAAAAAAAAAGAGGGAGAAGTTGAAGGGAGGGGAGGGGAATGGGAAAAAAAGAAGCAGCAAGATATATCATGTACAGGTACAAATTCCCTAGGATGAATGTTATCACTATGTATATCTAAAATGTACCATTAAAATAAAATTAATAAATAAATAGAGAAAAGGTTCATTTTGGCTCACAGTTTTGGGGAGCTTTCAGTCCATAGTCACTTGGTCTCATTTGTTTTGCACCTGTGGTGAGGCAGTACATCATGGCAGGAGGTCAGGGTGGAGCAAGCTTCCACTTCACAGCAATCACCAAGCAAAGAAGAGAGCGAGGAAGAAGCTGGGGGTTCTGGTCTCCCCTCCAACTGGGCCTAACTTCTTCCAACTGGGCCTGCCACCTCCTGAGATTACCCTAGGCTGTCAGCCAAGGCTTTAACATAAAGGCCTTTGAAGAACACTTCAGAACCAAACTATAGCAGGATGGGTGCTGGGAAATCAAGGCAGTAGGGTATGGCCTTTGTCCTCCAAACCTGGATCCAAAGAGCAGTGTGTCTCAACCTCAGCAGCAGTCCTAAACTCACCCACGCCTGGCCCTGTCCTTCCTCTGAGGTTCCGGTTAACTGGACTGGGACATGGTCTGAATATCAGTATGCTTTAAAGATTTCCTAATGATTCTAATGTGTTTCCAGGGTGGAGAATCACTGTACTAGATTCTATCTTAATCATTCTCCTGTTGCCAAAATTTACACCCCAAGATAGTTACCACCTCTAATTCTTCCAAGTCTTTGTAGATGCATTCTTATTGCCCAAGAATTCCTTTCCCCAGGACCCAACTCAAGAGATCCAAAGTACCCATGAAAAGCCAGCCCAAAAGATGTATCTAAGGAATGCCTCTCTCTGCTCCACTGAGTGGGACTTATTTCTTTGATGGTCCATCCTGTAGAATTTATTCCACTGCTAAAGAGGAGTTCTTGTTGGCTTGGGAGTCTGGAGGAGTGAGGTCATTTCTTATCACCTGGATCCCTAAGCACCTACCCCCCATTCCTACACAGATGCTCAATAAGTGAATAAAGCTGCAACTAAATGAATGCTTTGCACAGGTTGGAAGTACTAAGCAGACTTCACAATGGCCTTTCTTAATCTGTTGCTGTCTTGGCTACTTTTCTTGTTGCTGGGACAAAATACCCAATACCCACAAGTTAAAGGAGGAAAGGTTTATTTTGGCTCACAGTTTATAGAGGTTTCAGTCCATAATCAGCTGGCACCAAGGCAGGGTGGCATGGCAGAGGGGCACTGCAGAGGAGAAACAGTCCATGGCAGGGCAGGCAGGAAACAGCAAGCCTTATTTTCCCTTTTGTCCTATCCAGGCTACTGGCCCACTGAGTGTGGGCCTTCCTATTATCCACACCCAGAACTATGTTAAACCAATCAGTAGACTAATTTAGGACCACACATCCTTAATCCCAGTATCAGCCAGCTCCAAAAAGCCCCACCTATGTGCATGAGACTTTGAGGGGCCATCTAGATACAAGCCATAGCAGTTGGTTACCTCTTACAGGCTGGGACCTCTTCAGGACAGGATTTTGTCTGCACGTGGACCAGGCACAAGCATTTGGACCTGGCTCCATGGAAGTGTGAGTGCTCCGAGGTAGCTGACACAGTTGGGCTCCTATACCAGCACTGGCCAGAAATGAGAAAGATGAATGGAATAGCAGGGTCAGAGGGAAAAGATAAAAATAAGAAGGAGATGGACTCATGGTTTATATCTAGATGTCCCCCCAAAGCCTCATGAGATCATAGGTGGAAATTTGGAAGGTGATTATATTATAGAGGCATTTTAAGACTTGTTTTTAGGAGGTAGGACCTGGTTGGCAAAGGTGGGTCACTGTGAGCATGACCCAGAAGGTTATGTCTCCCTTCCTGGCTTCTCCCCTTGACTCTCCTTACTTCCTGTCTGCCATGAGTCAAGCAGCTTCTCCTCTGACAGGCCCCTCTACTGTGCTGTTTCTTCTTTGAAGCTGGCTGGCCGTGGAATGAAATATGAACCAAAATGAACCCTCCTTTAAGTGGTGGATGTTGAGTATTGAATCCCAGTGACAACGTTGGGGATTTAGCTCAAGTGTAAAGCACTTGCCTAGTAAGCACAAGGAACTGAGTTCAATGCGAAGAAGAAGAAGAAGACGAAGAAGAAGACGAAGACGAAGACGAAGAAGAAGAGGAGGAAGAGGAGGAAGAAGAGGAGGAGGAGGAAGAGGAGGAAGAGGAAGAAGTGGAAGAAGAAGAAGAAGAAGAAGAAGAAGAAGAAGAAGAAGAAGAAGAAGAAGAAGAACAACAACAACAACAACAACAACAACAAGTGACTAAAACAGGTCTCTACGTTTGAACTCCCCTGACCTCGTACTAAGCATCAAGAGATCATTTACTAGAGCCTCACTGTTAAGAGTACAAAGAGCTAATTTTACATATAAAAATATGAGATAAATAATGAGAAGTGATTAAACAGAACATAAAAACCTTAACTTTAAAATCCCTGGTTTCCTATTCCAGCTGACACGTGAAATAGATGTTACAGCTCAGAACATTCATCATGCCCTCACCTGGCCTCATGCAAGTGAACTCCTCTTAGGACAAATTGGGCTTTTGCACAAGTTTGTCTTTTAACCATATCATAACATCTTCCACTAAAATACTGTGTGCAAACTATCACAAGTGCACACCAGTACAGCCTTGTAAAGGGTGAGATGTAGCCCATCAATGCTCTGAATATGCGTGTACTCTTGATCCAGCAGTGCTGTCCAGGAGTTCGTCAGAGGAAAGAACCAAGCAAGCAGAAATTTGTATCCACAGGTGCTTGTCCTGTGTCACTTTGAAGACAAAACTGAACTCTGCAAACAGCAGGATCCTTGGAGATGGGGCTTTAACCTCTCTACCTACTGCCTACTTCCTCTCCAAGGCCCCTGAAGGACGATCACCCAGGAGTCATTGAAATATACACGTAGAAGTTACTGACCTCAAAGATGCCCACTTTCTATAAGGTGGGCACTGAGGTTCTGCTGCAGACCCTCCTTCTGTTGTGAACAGCATTGTGAGCCAACCACAGAGGAAGTACCTGAAAGAGCTCACACCACTGAAAGAGGTTCATCGCTTCCAGGTGGAAGGAACACAAATGATCCTTATTTACTTCTTTATGCTTTCTATTTCCAGGACTTTTGCAAATACAGTCATATCTTGGTACTTCACTGCTCTGAAACTCCTTCAATTTGGCACTCAGTGCATTTTGATGAGAAAATTTGTTCCATTCCTCATCTTTTGTTAGATACTCAATGCATAAGCTAGAACTTGGTGCCTTGTGCTTTGGTACAAAACAACCAAAAACAATTTGTTTAGTAGTCATTATTTTCGGTACTCAGTTCACCTTCCAGACCCAATTTAATGATGGTATTGAGTTACCACTGTAATATATGTAACAGCTAGATCAAAATAAATAAACAGGAGTTGGGGATTTAGTTCCTTGGTTAGAGTGCTTGCCTAGCAAGTGCAAGGCCCTGAGTTTGATTCCCAGCAGCTCCCCTCAAAAATAAACAAATAAACCTATTAGTGTGTATATGCAGCTCTGTTGTAAAAGTTGAGACAATAAGTCTACTCAGAGTCCCCTAAAGTGGGTGTCTATATTTGCAAAACTGTAGAACTTCCTTAGATATCACAATTTCTAAAAATGAAAGCAATATCCAAATGGACAACTAGTGCTTGTTTTTGGAAAAGGACCATAAATCAATTAAAAGATGAACATCTAATAAGAAAATATACAAAACTGTGGCTGGAGATGTAGCTCACTGGTAGTGCACTTGCCAAGCATGGTGAGGCCCTGGTTTGAGCCCTAACACTGAAAAAAAAAAAAAAAAGACACAAAACCATTAATAAACAGGATGTTCTATCATGTTAGTGCTAACAAAATACAAAGAAAAGCCTCCAGCCACTGGATATACAGGGTGAGGAGTGACGAATCTGGGGCTGGCTTCCAGCACTCCTGTTCATTACTCCAAGTCCTCACTCCATTACCAAGTACCCATCATGAGAAACCACGCCCCATTCAACAAGGATCTTTGACATAGATCTTGTTAAAAAGACCAACAATTGTACATGACCTAAATGTTCGAATTTTAGCCTGCTTGGGCTGCTGTAACCAAACACGACAGTCCTAGTGTCTCAAACAACAGATTATTTCTCACAGTTCTGAAAGATAGAAGCCAGAGATCACAAACTGCTTCTACAGTTTCCCTTCTAGCTTGGTCCTCACGAGGCCAAAAAGTGGCCAATTCAAGCCTGTTTCTTTTTTATAAGGACACTGATCCCAGCATCGGGGTCTACTCTCATGTTTTCATCTAGTCCTAATCATCCCCCAAAGATCTTACCTCCTAATGCCATCACGCGGGAGCATAGGGTTTCAACATGGAACCATACATCCAAACGAAATACCATGAAGCCAATGAAAATTGACCTAGACAATGATGTAAATAAACTTTTTATTATTTTGGCAGTGCTGGGAATTAAACCCTGACCTCACATATGTTGGGTAAGTGCTTTACCACTAAGCTACATCCACAGCCCTAAACTTTTTTGCTTTTGAGAAAACTAGGGAAATCTGAACATAAGTGACACTACCAATGGATTACGTTTAATTACCTTGGATATTCTGTAACATTTATCTTGAAGAGACAAAATAGAATATTTAGTGACTAATAAAATGATTGTCCTGACCATGCGCAGATGGTTATCTAAGATGGATACAGTGATAGGAACCAACATAAGTGCTCCACTTTTCTGTGTGTCTGAAATGTTCCATAAAGAAGTTTAAAAATAATTTTTTTTGTATATTTACTGATATGAAAAAGCCTAGTGAGATAGGAGCGAAGGGTCTGAAGCTCTGTACAGGTATTTTTATTCTGTGACTGTCCCAAAGGTCTTGGACCAGCCTGGCTTGTCAGGTGCCCCATGGCTACTCCAGGAAATACTGTATTAGCTTTCCCGTCACTGGGACAAAACACCCAATACCCACAACTTAAAGGAGAAATTTAAATTGGCTCGTGCCTCTGGGGAATTCAGTTCATGGTTTACTGGTTCCAAGGCAAAAATGGAATGGAGGAAGGGCCTGATGGAGGACAGCTGCTCACCTCATGGCAGCCAGGAAGCAGTGAGAGAAGGGAGGAGGTGGGGAGGGAGATAAACTCTCCAGAAGCACATGAAGTGGGGACCTCGAGTTGACCCCACTGGCCCCTCGGAGGTCACTTCATCTGGGCGCCAGAAGGACAGTTGCCACACACATGATGTATGCCAATTTGAGTCCTTTATTAGCCGAGGGCTGAGAGTGGGCTCATGCACCAAAAATCTCTTGGCTCCTGATGTGACTCAGAACGGGGTTTTTATAGACAGAGGGCAATTACATCGGCATCACAGGATTGTTATCAGAAACTGTAATTACATCAGAATCACAGAATTGTTATGGAACTGTTGGTTAATACATTTTTCAAGAAAAGCAATTTATCACTGGCAACACTAGGTGCAAGTTGTTCTGTCCCACAGAAGGTGGCTTCACGTGGGGCTTGTAGAGAGCTAACAGTTCAGCAAAAGTTCAGGTTCCCATGGAGGCCACCTAACAAGGAAGAGCTGGATAAAATAGACACCAGGTTCCCATAGAGGCCATTTAACATGGAGGAGCTAAGATAAAATGGTGGCACCTTGGCCATCACACAAAGCCCCAGTGACACACCTCTTCCAACCAGGTCCTGCCTCCTAACAGCACATTTACCTAGGTACTCATCAGTGGATTCACTGATGGGTCTAGCCACCCCTCCCCCAATCCTAAAGCCCCACCTCTGAACACATGAGACTTTTGGGTGACATTCCAGGTTTAAATCAAAACACTTGCTTTGGTTTCAGCAGGAGTGAAATGCAGGCCCACCTCAGATGACTACCCTGCAGCCCCTCCGAATGACTCCACCCTTCTATAGCCCTCCTCCTTCAGGTTCTTGATGGGCCCGTGTGCTACCCACAAACAGAAAGCCCGACACTGCCCTTGTGTGAGTCTGCCTTTTTTCATTTATAAGCAACCTCCTCATATCCTTTGCGGGTTTAGCCTGTGGACTGTTTCTTCCGATGCTGCAGTGTAAGTCCTAAAAATCCTTTTGCAGGTGGCATATTCTTGCCTATTCATGATTTCTATTTTAAGTAGAGCATGCTGAGATTGTACACCAGGAGCTGGTTACAGCAGAGACTGTTGGCACTGGAAGCTGCTGAAGGGGGCCAGCAGCAGAGAAGGGTGGAGAACAATGAAGAATAGTTGGGAGTCATCATCTTAATCCAGTAGAAGAGTTCCTGAGGCTTGCTAGTAGCTGCCGGTTCCAGATGGTAAGAAGCGCCCAGTGCTAAAACAGCTGATAGCTTCTGATATTCAAAGCCTCAAGCTGTTAACACTTTGCCAATCTGTGATATCTACACAAATTGAGTAAGAACTCTCAGCTGATTGGTAACATATTGGAAGCTGGTACAAGAACCCTCCTCTCTAGGGAATCCTGAAGAATTGGGGAACCAATGATGATGGTTGTTAGTAGGCTCAACAACCAGCCCACATATGATTTCCATTTGTGTGTAGCTAACATCTCACACTAGCTGGTAACAGCCAGTGGGACAATTTTTTGAGTAAACAATAGGAAACAATGTGTAAACTCATTCATATAAATTGTTTAATAAGCGTGCTTGTTTAAATACACACATAGGGAGATAGTCCCCCCAAATAATCACCAAAATATTAATAGTACCCCACTTAGGACAATGATTTCAGATGACTGTTCACTTTCTTTTTGATACCTTTCTGTACTGTCTGAGTGATTAAACCCCGTACTCTCATAATTGGAAAAAACAATTTCATTTTATAAACAAAGCATACAGAATCCCAAGCCAAACAAAATCCAGGGCTGATGGAAGACAGGTAAAGACAGAGACTGAAGCTGTGAACCTGAGGTCGGGGCCCAGTGGTCACCCACAGAAAAGAAACCAAGACGGCAGTGATGGGGGTAAGGATCAGTGGAAGCAGGTGACCCATCACCTGTCGGGGGGGGACAGGTCAGAGGGGTATAGTGCTGGCTGAGAAGGCTGGAAGGAAATGTCCAAAGGCAAACAAAATGAATGCTCCTCGCAAGATTTCAGTGGCATAGAAAAGAAATAAAGAGCAACCTCCACCCAAATGCATGACATAAAATCCATGTCCTTTTAGGAAAAAAAAGTCTCAAGCCCTTTAAATGAAGAGTAGTTGAGGAGCTTGTAGGGGCAAGCATAAGATGGCGCAGGCGGAAGAGACAGGGGCGTAACCCAAAAGTTGTTTGTCAGAATCTCTGATTAGACCAGGGAAACTGTCGCAACCACAGTGGGCTCCAACCATGCCAATCATTGTAAAAGTTCCCGCGTTAAACGCCCCATTGGCTGACATTTATTGCCTGACCGCCCCCCCCGTGCGCTTTTGCCTATATATACCCTGGCTCCTCTGTAATAAACAAATTCCTGCTTTGGCCTGACTTTCTGTGGGTGCTTCTTGTTTCCCGGGCGACGAGCGAGGGGTAGAGGGAGGCCCACAGTCCGAGTCTGTTCATCTCCGTCCCCAGCCTTCCTCGCGGGCAGAGGGGGGCTGAAGCACGAGTCGGCCGCCCCCAAGGAGACCACCGCGCAGAGCTAGGAGATAAATTAAGAAATAATGAGCAAGTGAAAGCTAGAGTCCCATTAGCCCCAACTACTGGGGAGGCTGTGGCAGAAACATTACTTGAAGAAGGAGTTTGAGGCCAGCTTGGGCCACTTAGAGCGACCCTGTCTCCAAAAGAAAAAGTAATAATAATAATGGGATGAGGGGTGGGGGTTTAGCTCAGTGGTTAAAGCGCTTGCCTTGCAAGCACAAGGACTCGAGTTCGATCCCCGGCACAAAAAAAAAAATGGGATGAGGGTATAGCTCAGTGATAGAGTGAATGCACGTGCAAGGCCCTGAGTAGATGCATTTGCAAGGATCCCTAGCGCAGCAAAACAAAAAGTACAGATTCAGCAGACTCTAAGGAAAGGGGGAGAAATGGGTATGGAAGACTGGGGAGGTAGGGTGACGTGCCTTCAGATGGTGCCAGAATGAGCAGGAGGAAATGCAGAGTGAGTTACAGAAGTTCAGAGAAGTGGGTCTCACAGAGGCCTGGCCTATGATGGGGTCCCAATTTCTTCAAAGCCTTAGTTTCTTTCTAATGCAACAAGGATCTCAGGCATTGACACTTTAACTTTCACTACCCTCAAAAGCAGGTGGGCTTGTTACCCTTTTTAAGAGACAAATGAACTGAGGCTCAGAAGTGTTTACCTAAAGCCACAGCACTAGTAAGTGGAGGAGTTGGGACTTCAGCTGGACCACTCAGGTCCGCCCCTCCGCAGCAAGCCGCATGTGTGCTAACACGAGCCTCCTTCCCCCAGGAAACCAGCGCACGCCCCCTCAGTGGCGCACTGGGGAACCCCAGGCCTGGGCGCCTCAGGGCAAATTGTCTCCACAGTCTTCACCTGAGAGCACTGCAGTTTGTCAGAGGGAGAGATTGGCTTCATCTGGGCTATTTCTTTTATTAGCTGCCTTAAAATAACAACACCCTGCCCCAGCCGCCCAGGAGGCTGAGGTGGGAGGACTGCTAGAGTACACAAGTTCAAGACCAGCCCGGGCAACAGAGCAAGGCCCCTTCTCTAATTGAACAAAACCCCCACACTAACCCAGCTTCTCATCAGGAAGTTCTTACGGGATAGGTTTTCTTCTTGTGAGAAAGAATTTAAATTTCCAAGTTAACAAAACTGTAATCATCTAAGAACACTTTGGATAGTGACTGACGAGTGCTCCTCCCTCCAAACCCTTCCTTCAGCAGCCGTGTGCCAAACCTGGGACCAACCGATAGGAAGAAAGAAGTAATCTCTTCACCCTTAGCCAGTCAGACTCAGCAGTGGACAAACACTGGGGCTCGGGGAAGGCAAGGTCAAAAAATACAGACTATCTAGAGTAAAAGGATCAGGGTCCACGTAGGATGTTTGTGGTGCCAGTAATGGAAACGGCACAGAAAAGAGCAGAGACACCACCAAAACTGAGCTGGTGGCTGAAGTCGGAAACTGAAGGTGCGGACTGGTGTCATTCAGTTTGTCAGAGAAATCTACCTCCACACCAGTGCTCCAAAATAAGATGTGCTTTTGAAGCTCCAGTGGGAGCCACTTTCCTGTTTATTAAAGGCAGAAAAGGCTAAATCCACATGGAGAGAGCTCTGCCAATAACACCTAAAGTAAGAGAGCAGGATCTTAAGCATTCTCTGCGGTTGCAAAACCCCCATGTGATTGTTTTAATTTGTGGCTTTCCTCCTACTCAAGTGGCCTGTGTGTTGGGGGCAGAGACTTATTCAGGGTGTCACAAAATGAGGTGGAAACTACCCGAGTAACCCTTTGTCATCTCAGATCCCAGCCTGCTTATTGGGACAATAGCAAGGCAAACACTGGTCTTTTATGCTGAATATTGTTTCAAACAAGGTGTCTAGTGAAAAACATGACAAGTTTTCAAAAGAATCTCTAAAATAATCTTCAAGAATAAATAACTGGACTGAGGGTACATTTCAGTGCTAAAGCACTTGCTTATCACACACGCTCCTCAGTACTGCAATCTATCAATCAATCGATCAATATTTGGATTAATCTAAAAATACACCAAACCAGAGATAGGAAGTAGGAGAATATTAAGAATCATTTTGGTTCAGCAGTTTGCTTATCATGAATGAGGCTCTGGGTTCAATTTCCAGCACCAAAAATTAAAAAAAAAATTCAGATCTGTAGGTATAGCTCAGTGACAGAAAGCTTGTCTAGCATGAGCCAGGCTCTGGGTTCGGTCCATAGTACTGCACACAAAATAAAATGAAATTCTTTCGGAACTGTTTTATATCTTTTTCCAGGAAGCACCTTTATCATGGATCCTCGAATTCAACCACAAAGACGAATTCAGAGATTTAGCTCTCAGTGTAAGCATCCCGCTTTCATCCTTCTTCTTTCTGAAATGTGATTTAGTTCTACCACCAGAGGCGACATGAGATATTTTAATTCGAACACTAATTTTTTTCTGAAAGGCAACAAAAACTGCAGCTTATAAAAATAGGACTTTACATGGCACTCCAAGTCGTTTAATACTTTTAAGCAGAAGAAGTGAATATGTAACAACTGGAAACATTTAATGTGCTACCCTGGTGCTATGCTGTAATCACTTACCCAGAAAGTTCTAAGAATATACAAATATACAAACTACTACGCTGGACTGGGGCCTCAGAAAATCTGTTGGGTTTTTTTGTTTTCGCTTTTTCTGTACTGGGAATTGGGCTTTGTGTATGCGAGGCAAGCACTGTACCATTGAGCTACACCATCAACCCAGCCCCCAAAGAATCTTGACACTCACACTAAATAAAGGCAAGCCAATAACTAAATAATATTAAAAAAAACACCACTCAAACTATCTAAAAACCACCTGCATTTAATGTTAAACATCTCAAGGTATATTGCCCTTTGATTTCTGTTCAAATAAATTTATATTTCCAAAATGACAAAAGCAAAGATAACGTTAACATACATTGTTAATGAAGGGGACAGGTGTGGTATCTTATAAATTATGAAGCATGAATGCGCATCAAGGTGAAAGAGAGAAACAGCTGAAAAGAAAAATGAGCACAAAATAAGTTCATCAGTTTGCAAAAAATAAAGTAATTTTAAAAAGAAAACATGCAGGATTGCAGATTTAGCTCAAGTGGTAGAGTGCTTGCCTAGCAAGCACTGAGGGCCTGAGTTCGGGTCCCAGTAACAAAAAAGAAAACATTTGTTTTCAAATCCTAAATACGCCAGCTGAAACAGGATGCAATTCAAAATTTTACTGATCAAAGTGAGCACCTTCGGTGGGTTTTTAAGTTGTTATCAAAGTCACTTTTGAGGGGATCACGCCCTCTGCACCAGTCTGATGAAAGGAAGTGTATGGTAGCAAATCTTTTTTGAAAGTTAGCTGACAAAATGCCAAAAATAGATAGCACGTGTGTATGCATGCACGCAAGGCACACACAGCCCCTTGTGTTCACATAAGTGCAGCTACATTTAATGCAGAAATCCATCCCAATATTTTTCATGGATTTAAGCAAATTTGAGAAACCTTAACTGAAAACTATGGGAATCTCCAACAGCCGGGGGCTGGGTAACTTCTTACGGCACATGCAGTAGAAAAGTAGGTGCTTTTCAACTCCACTCACTGAATTGCCAGTTAAAACTAACTGACTGACATTTCCACTTTCTTATAAACCGCTGAGGGAAGACCAGTGTCAATTGGACAACCTGCATATCTGTGCTCTGAAAAGCTCACTACCATGCCATCCAGGACTCAGCATGTTCACTACAAAGCAAACCTGTCTTTATGCCAGCTTTATTTGTTATCCAAAGCCTGAGACACACGCATGCACCAGGAGGTAGATATTTGGTGTCTGTGTGTATATTTTCTGTTCCTTATTCGTGCTGCAGAACTCAAGACAAAATATGATGGATATGACTTGTGCAAGAAACCCAAGTTAAGCAGCTCTGCTCTCCAAGAAAGGGCTTCTGTCTATAGCCCAAAGATTACAGAGTGGAAATGCAATGGTTTGCATTTAAAATGGAGTGTTTAGGTATGCATCATTTTGAATAATTTCCCATGTTAACTTGCTTTTAGAATAATAATCACCTATAATTTCCCAACATGTCAAATACACAAAGCACTGCCAAAAACACGATAGGAATAAATTACAGACAGGGAGAAATAGTGAAAGCACATGGAAGTGAAAAGAATAGAAATGGACTGTACAGTACATCCACCTATTTGTGAAGTAGGCTTTTATTATGTAGAACTAAATATAAGTCCAACAGAAATATAAGAGCCTCAAAATCCTCCCAAGATATTCCCTAGCAGATGATTTTATATTTTTCATTTTGCTTTTGTAGGATTTGCAGAATTTTCTCTGACTTCCTTTTACACTCAAAAGAGGTATCACCTGAATTTTTGTTTTAGTAATTGAAACCCTTCTGTGGTGGAATTTCTACTGGACAAATAATCCAACAGGGAAGGTGACCGAGGCCCATGGGTGTACTAGGCCGGTGAGCGCAGGGGCCATTTGATAAGATAAATACTCAGACTCTCTGCTGAGAAGAGATGACAAACCTGCAGGGCAAGCCTGGGAACGACGGGATGGATTTCCTTGGTGGGATGAGCCAGGAAGGAGCCAGGAGCCCACAGCACCCCTGTCACCTTGGCTCATGCGACACCTAGAGAGGAAGGCAGGCGGCGAGGAGCCGGGAGGAAGCTCCAGACGTGGGGAGGAGCAATGCCCGTGAGTCTATGAACTCGTGGGTCCTGGAGAAATCAAGTTGTCTCTTCCTCCTTTGTCTTCTGTCTTGAATAAATAGTGGTTTGTTTTATTATTTTGTTACGATGGAGTCTTGCAGCATCGCCAAGTCTTGTCTCAAACTCCCAGACTCAAGCTATCCTCCTGCCTTCCCTCTCCCTAGTAACCAGGACTAAGGTCAGTGAGGTGCTGGACCTCTTTTTTGTTTTTCTTCATTACATTTTTCCTGCCCCAGCTTGGAACCCATGAACGTGGAAATCTGCCTGAATGGAGAGATTTAACCACCAGGAGGCAGCATGAGGCCATAGCTTTGTCTAAAAATCAGAGCTTGGTTTTGTTTAAAATGGGGTCTTAAAAAAGTATAATAGATACTAAGTAAAAGAAACATAATATTCAATAGGGAGGAGAATTAGAAAGGCAGGAGGGGGAAAAGAAGGAAAGGAAAAAGAAAGGGAAAAAGGGGAAAAATGTAAATAAAACTACTGTAAGTAGGGAAGGGAGGGGGAGTGGAGGGGAGGGATGGGGAAGAAGAGGGGAACCGAGATGTATCATGTACAGGTACAAATTAACTACGATGAATGTGATTGCTATGTATATGATGTACCAATACATGTTCTTAGAAATAAAAAAAAAATTGATGAAAGAAATCGAAAAGGATAGAAATAAATTGCAATATAACCCGTAGACTGGAAGAATTAGCATTATTAAAAAGAAAAAAGAAAAAAAAAAGATGGGGTCTTGCTATATTGCCCAGGCTGGCCTCAAACTCATGACCCTCCTGCGTCAGCTTCCCAAGTACATAGCTGGGATGATAGGCATGTGCCACCATGCTGGCAAAAGCAGCAGATCTTACTCATCTGGTCTCCCCTTCCCAATCCTGTCTGCATTTTAGAATCATCTAGGAAGGTTTGTTTGTCTGTTTTGAGAACAAGGTCTGGTGGTGTTGCCCAGGCTGGCCTTGAACTCCTGGGCTCACATAATCCTCCTCCCTCGGGGTCCCAAGTTGCTGGCACTATGTGTGCACGCCACCCCACCGGGCCTGAGGAGTGATTGCAGGTGTGTGAGCTCTGCGCTAGGCCAATTACTCTATCTGTCCCTGGAGTGGGGCACACGCATTGCTATCTTTGAAGTTTCTCGAGTGATTCTAGTAAAGAGTTGATGAGAAGCACTGATGGAAAATACTGAATCTCTCAAAACTGGTGCTGAGCATGGTGGAACACATCTGTAATAACAGCTGTTGAAAAGCAGAGGCAGTAGGATCGCCAGTTCGATGCCATCCTTGGCAACTCAGTGAGACCTTGTCTCAAAACAAAAATGAAAAGAAATGGGGAGGTAGTTCAGTGGTAGAGGGCCGCCGTGTTCAATACCTTAGTACCGTAAGCCAAAATGAAAGTACCACAAAGGCTTTTAGGATCACCTAGCTTAGCCCATTTGCTTCCATTTCACAGCTGCTGGAGAGGCAGCAAGTTTAGGGGTCACTTCTCAGAGTTCAGACTCCCCCATCCTTCTTCCTGTGTGGAATTCCAGACGGACCTACAGAACTCAACTAGAGAACAGCCCCAGCTGTGCAAAGGCCTGCGTCTTCCAGGCAGCCAGAGGAGAGAGAGGAAGATGAGAGCTCCGTCTAGGATTTCATTTATGTCATATGTACACACTAAATACATACAATCGTAGGACACTTAATGATGAAATACATGCGAAGAAACGTGTGATTTCATTCAATGGACAACACAGACATGCACTCACACCTGCCTGGGCCATCAGGTATAGCAGTGGTCCTGGCCCAGACCTGTGCAGCGCGTCCCCATGCCGAGCTCTGTGGGCAGCTGTACACATTGGCGAGCGCCTGCGCACGGAACACACCTGACCGTAAAAACGCAGAGGGGAAGCCAGCCTGGAAGCTGAGAAATGGTGCCCTGTGTGGCACATTGCCATGGACCAAACTCACAGGGCTGGAAGCTGCTCCAGTTGAGCCACTGAGTTGAGTGGCAAGTGGACACTACTCACTGTGCACTTCTGTACACTTTGTAAGCACCGTGCGCTTAGGCTGTGCTGAATTTGTTTAAAATTTTTTCTTCAATTATAAATTAACCTTAGCTTACCGTATCTTTTTTACAGGAGCTTTACAATTTTTAAAACTTTTTAGCTCTTGGAATAACAGCTTAAAACACAAAGATAGACCAGGCGTAGTGACAAAGGCCAATAATCCCAGAAATCTGAGAGGCTGAGGCGGGAAGATCACAAGTTTGAGCCCAGCCCGGGCAACTTTGTGATTTAGCAAGATTTTGTCTCAAAACAAATCTAAAAGGGCTGGAGAGGTAGCTCACTGTGAAGTCCCTAGTTCGACCTCAGTACCACCACCCAAAACTCCCAAAGACCAAAAACAAAACAACAAATCCAACCGTACAGCTGTGTATTTTCTCTCTTTGTATTCTTATAAGCTTTTTTCTATGTTTAGAACTGTTATTTACTTTTTAAACTTTTTTGTTAAAATGTAAGATGCAAACACCTCCCGTGAGCCTCGGCCTCCATGGGGTCAGGATCATCAGTACCCATCCCCCAACCGCTCTATCTTGTCCCACTGGAAAGGCTTCAGGGGCAGTGACACGCATGAGGCTGTCATTTCCTCTGATGGGAAATTTTTTTTTTTTTTTTTGGTGCTGGGGATCGAACTCAGAGCCTTAGACCACTGAGCTAAATCTCCAGCCCACTTCCTCTGATAACAAGAGTTTCATCTGGAATTTTCTCCTGGGGCTGTTTTATAGTTAACTTATTTTTTTATCCGTAGAAAGAGTATATTCTAAAATGATGTTAAAGGGCTGGGGATTTAGCTCAGTGGTAGAGCACTTGCCTAGCGATCGCAAAGCCCTGAGTTCAATCCTCAGCACCCCAAAATAAAAAATATAGTAAAAATAATAATGATAAAAATTATGGTATGGGATAGTAAATACACAAACCAGTAACATCACCATGTATTATGAAGTATTGTGTATTGGGCATAATTGTACTTCCTATACTTTTATATGACTGTAGATTTGTTTACACCAGCAACACCACAAACACAGGATCAATACATTGTGTTATAATATTACAACAGCTATGACTTCACTAAGCCATAAAATTTTTCAGCTACATTATAACTTTTTTTGAGAAAGGATCTTGCTTCATAATCAGACTGGCCTTGAACTCACTGTGTGAGCTGGCCTTGAAGTCATGGCGATCTTTCTGCCTCAGCTTCCCAAATTTTGGGATTACAGACATGCGCCACCACGCCCAGCTCTCCATTATAACTTTATAAGACCACTGTCATATACACTGTCCATCTGTTATCTGAAACATCATTATACAGTGCATGACACTCTTTCCCTCTCTCTCTCTCTCTCTCTCTCTCTCACACACACACACACACACACTAACTTTAGGAGAAAAACCCAAAAACTTGGCCATTCCAAGTGCAGCATCAGGTACTCGCCCAGACTGCTATTGAAATGTAAAATGCTACCACTGCTCTCCAAAAACAATTTAGAAGTTTCTAATAAATGAAACACAATCCTAAGGCCCAGCTATTCTACTTGTAGGGTACTCAAGAGAAACGATAACGTACATCCACACAAAGACTTCTACGTGAATGCTCAATGCACTTTTTATTAGTAATATCCAAGAGATAGAAACAGCTCAACTGTACGTCAGCAAGCAAATGGATAAACTGTGCTGTATCCATACCAGGGAATTCCACTCGGCTATGGGAACCTTTCAGGGTGATAGTTGTAGGGGCGATTACACGGGTACCCATGTTTGTCAAACAACTCACTTTGCACTGAAAGTAGATGCATTTTAAACCCAAATTATACTTCAGTAGAGTTAACTTTTAAAAGTTCACTATCCCAGCATGATTTCATTTGCTCAAAAATGGAAAGGGGCCAAAGAGATGAAAGGAGTTGGAGAGAGGGGACAGGAGGGGATGAAAAAAGCATTCAGATGCGTCATGTACACGGACCGACCCCCCATGATGAATGCAATCACCATGTGATGGGAAAATAACTCCCAACCCGTTAGGCGTCGGGTTGGCTGAGTTTGTGTCTCTTGATAACTGAAATATGAATGTGAGAGGGTTAAGAGCAGGAAAAGTTTATTGAGAGAAAGCTCCTGAGAGAAAGGATGGGTCCCAAAAGTGGGTTGCTGATGATGCTCTTTGCCCAGGAGTAACTTGTACATAAAATCACAACTTGGGTAACTGTGGGTCAAATTACAATCAACCTATAGGATTATAAGCATAGTAGCTTAGCTAATATTGATCCAATAGGGAAGCGAGTCACATAATTCCGGCTTATCCATAGCTTCTAATGTAGAAAGATCAAAGGCACTTGGGGGAAGGGATAGGAGTCTGGGCCAGGGTGTCCTGGGGACCCAGCTATGCATATGACACCTTATCTAGGCTCGCTGGACCAGGTGGTGCCGATGACAGTATAGTCATCAGCTACTGTCACCTCTCTCTAGGGAGGCCGCAGGCCTGGGTCTCTTCCAGCTTGTCTCAAGCCACGATGTGGATGAGTCTCATCTTTTGCACTGACTCCCTCAGCTTTGACTCCTAGACTTGCTTCCTCCTTGTGGAAACGCCAGGCCCATAGCCGGAGTGAGACTATGCAGGGGTGGGTTGAGGATCTGCAGGGTGGGGTGCCCGTCCCTGTCCCTCCACAGCCTCTGCTTCGGTCTCCAGGTCTCCCCACAACTCCCCAAGCTCCGCAGGAGGCTGCCAGGAAGCAGCCTGCTTGTGGGATCCCCAGTAACTGAGTGGGTGCTTGGACAGCACAGAATGCCATGCTGCAGGGCCACAGACCTCACGGAGAGAAGTCTCAGTGCTCAGAGGTGGCGCCTCGTCTCCCCTCCTTCTGGCCCTGTCTTCCCAGCTACCAGCCACAGAGACTCCAGAGAGAGTTGTGCCAACCAGAGCTCCATTTCCTGGCTGTCAGAGACACTCAGCCCTGCAGAGGGCAGGTACTGCTTGGGTTGTGCACGCTGGGTTCAAAAGGGTCCACATGCACTGATATTGCCCAGAGCGCCCCCAGGCAGTACTGAGCTGGGGACTAGCACCTGCGGTTGCCCCACTTTACCCAGATCCTGCAAAGCCACCTGTGACCACTCACTCAGTTCTTACAAACAAATCCTCTGAGCATCGCTGGGACTTTGATGTTGGGCTGACCCTGCCCAAGTTGTCACCTCCTGCCCAGATCTCTTCCAAACCACTGTCCCACAGTGCCAGCTGCCTGCTGGATATGATTGCCCAGACGTCTCACAAGCACGTCAGGGCCCCGCCTCAAAGCTAAACTTCTCTCCCGACAGGGTGTGAGCTCCATGGGGGAAGGGCGCATCTGTCTCTGTCCTGTGGACTTGACTCCCTGCTTAGTCCTGGCGATCAGGGCCTGCATGGATGGAGGGGCGTGCTGTGGAAGAGCTCAGACTGGTCTGATCCCCAGTGAGGACCCAACCTGTTTTCTCTATCCAGATGCCCCCAAGCCCTGCATGTTCTTGGCCCAAATTCTCAGAAGGGTGAGCTGCGTTGCACGCCTCTTCCTTCTCTGGAGTTCTGCTCCATGCACCTGCCTGCAGCGGCATGCTTGGTATTTTCAGACCGAGCAGCTCCACCCTGCTTCTGTTTTGCCCCTCCCTGAGGCCCCTGAGGGGTCTGTGGGTACCTGGGTGGTAGGACTGCACAGGTGTGGATTCAAGGTCCAACTCCACATCTGTCTGACTGAGCAACCCTTTACCTGTCACTTCCCGTCTATGAGTCTCAGTTTCCTCATCTGTAAACTTGAGATGACAATAACTCCTCACACAGAGATGTATGAGGATTGATGAGATAATGCACTCATGTGCTCACTGTGTGATCCGTAATGTCATCCAGACCCCATTCTACTTCTTGAAATCCTGTTTGCCCCAGAACTTTAGTGATGCCTCTAACAGCCTCTCCCTCCCAGGGCACCCAGGGCTAGCTAACACTCTTTCGTATTGAGCAAGTCTCCCACAATTCACTTTATGTAGGCTTCACCGTGGATACCATAACAGTGCCCATTTAACAAGTGGAAATACTAAGGCGCAGAGAAGTCAATAAAGGCCCACAAAAGTTCAGCTAACGAGGGGAGAACCAGTGTCCAAACCCAAGCAACTTGACCCAGATCCCTATGCTATTTTCCACTCCTCCATTCTTCCTCTGATTCTCTGAGGCAGGAGTTCCCAAACCTCTGGCCACAGACTGGTTCTGGCCAACAGCCAGCTAGGAACCAGCCACACAACAAGAGGTGAGGACTGGCAAGCAAGTGAAGCTGCATTTGTATTTATAGCTGCTCCCCATCTCTCAAACTGCTGCCTGAGCTCTGCCCTCTATCAGATCAGTGGCAGCATTAGATTCTCCCAGCAAAACGAACCCCCGCTATGAACCGTGCACATGAGGAAGGTAGGCTGTGTGCTCCTTTGAATCATCCCGAGTCTTCCCCCCCAAGATTGTCTTCAACGAAATCCCTGGTACCAAAATGGTTCTGGACCATGACTCCAAGAGAGCCAGGCTGGGTCTTCGGGCTCTCTTCGGCAACTCTTTCCCTAATTAACTAATTCACAAAGATTTATGTGTTTATTTTCCAAAACTCAGTGCCCAAGCTGCCTCCCCTTTCTGAGCTTGCTCTCAGTTTCCCCAGGCAGCTGGCCACCTCTTCCTGAGACTCTGTCTTCATCCCAATGTCACAGAGCCCAAGCTGACTCCAGGACCATCCCACAAGTTTGCAGCGCGGTGAGCATGTTTCTCGCACTCAGCCCCACAGGGTGATTTCCAGTGGGCTTGACTGGTTCCTGTATCAGAACTGAAGGCAGAACCCTGTCTTCAGGGTGACCCTCTCTGCTTCAAACACAGCAAAAGCAGATTAAACTCTCTCACAGGTCCCATTTTCTCCCTTTTTCTTTATTTCTTCTTGGGAACGATTCTGTATTCCTGCTTGTCCTGGGACCATTTCTGCTCTCCAGGTACCACAGCCCACCTCTCTGGACAGAGCTGCCTCCTAACTGCTGCTCAAGTTCTTCACAACCTCCACATTCCAACTGCCCAACTGCCATCCCAGGCCAGTCCTTCGTACTGGGCCACCACAATGGCTACTCTGCCTTCTCCTTTGCTTTAAATGTTGATTTTAATAACCTAACACATGGGAATTTAAAAACCCAAAACATATGTACCCCGAATATAGCTGTGGGCCACCTGTGGGCCAGAGAGGCAAAGCTGGAGCCGAGAAGCAAAAGGTCTTGATAAAGGAAGGGCTTGTTTTCTACCCACTAGAATACAAATCAAAAAACAAGAATATCTTTTTTTTTTTAATTCCATGATGTTTTGTAGGTACCGGTGCTCCTGGCACCAGTGGACACTTTATAGATTGGATGTGTGTACCTGTTTTTCTATTCACTGATTTGTGCCCCTGAGCAAGGAACTTCTTTTCTCTGGTCCTGTTTCTTCTCTGAAAGAGGATGGTATTGCTCCCTTTAGGCTATTTAGGGTTGTAAAACAACCTACGAAAATCTACCTAAACTGTGAACAAAAGACACGGGCATGAGAACTCAATCCCAGTTTTCCTACCATCTGTGTTCGCAGTAAAAGGGCAAAAAACATGGAAAAACATTCCTTGCTATGGGCACAGTCATTGACTAGGTCACTAACCACTCCCTTCCTGTCTTAGTTAGGTTTTCAGAGCCAATGGTTGTAAGAGAGCAGATTTAATAGGGGACATTTATAGATTACAATAGTCACCCAGAAGCCAAATGCAGAAGGTGCTGAATGTCCATCTAGGCCCTGGAGACCCAAAAGATCCAACTCTGAGGGCTGGGAGCCCACAGCACTGTCCCAGGTATGTCCGTGTCTGCACATGATGGCTGAAAAGATCTTCTCTGGAACCCCAGGATACGATGCTTGCAGCAGAGATGACAACTAGAGCTCCTCTGAAGCAACAGCAGCCATCCTCGATGACAGCAAGGCCCTGAGCTCCTTCCTCAGTGAGAACAGCTGAGTTCCCTTCAGGAGAACCAGCCTCAGCAGAGCTTCTCCTGGGAAACAGCCCGCCAGCCCAGCTACAGCCCCCACTCTGTCTTATGTTGCATCAGCAACAACCCTCAGGTGGATCTCGTACGCCCAGCATCACACCAACTCAGTCCGGCTGGGCGTTCTGGCTCAAGTTGACCATATTAGGTCCATCACAGAGTATCTATCTTTCTATGTATTTTTTATAACTTCCCAGCAGATGGCAATGAAGTGTCTTATTTTGAGAGGTTTAGTGTATTTTATTCTGCTTCCACTCACAAAGGAAAAATGAGTTGAAAATCAGCACTGACAACAGATACAACATCATCTAAAAATGAATTTTGCTTCTGATTACATGGGAAATCACTTTTCTAATTCATATGCCAATAGGTAAATACATATTTTTTCCAAAATTTTTTAAAATCTCTATTGTTAACAGTGCACTAATTTACCATTTCATGCTAAATGTATTGCGTTTGGGGGTTACTGGGGATCAAACTCAGGCCTTGTGCTTGCTAGGTAAGCACTTTACCTCTGAGCTAAATCCCCAGCCCCTTGTATTGCATTTCACACTGTTATTTTGTCTGCAGCACCCAGAATGTATTGTTGATTTCCCACTGATATCTGCTGAACTTTCATTATTGTATGAATCGCCATCTAGTTATACATGCTCTGATAATCCACAAAGTAAATTCTGTAACTATAAATTAGAAATTACTACTTAATGATCTGGTACTTGTATAATAGGGACTGCTCTGTATTCTAGTAAAAAAATTAATACTTGATATCAATACTTGATAAGGCTCACCAGCTTAGTACTTACATGTTTCATATGTTACATGCATGGAAGTTCCCAGATAAAATAATAACTATTGGCTTTTTGTTACACATTCAGGAGTTTTAAAAATGAATTTCAAAATCAGAAAAGAGGAAAATGAAAGAGAATCAACTAGACAACTGAAAACATTTTTGGAGAAAGTAGATGAAATGGGGACAAAGAATTCTAGATTAGGAGGTAAATTTACTGCCAACGTTTACGCCAAGCTTAACTTGAGAAAAAGTGCAAAGGAAAAGCAAAACAGTGATGAATTATTTTCCCTATTCGGGTACCTGACGATGTAATTTGCATACTTAACAGTGAAACAATAGCTGACATTTATCACATATATGTGTATCACATACATATGTACGTGTACATCACATATACATATATACATATCACATTTATGTGTGTACAACACACATTTATGCACATCACATATACACATGTACACCACTTATACACATATGTGCATCACATATCCACATGTGCCTCACATATACATATATGCACATCACATATATCACATATATGTTAATGACATATATTTTCATCAAATTTAACTATCATTCACACAGGTAGGATGCGTTCCAAAATTATTTATTCAGAAATTCTTACCAGTAACAAACTCCTTTCATTACTCCACCTGTGTTTTCTCTGTGTTGCAAATTCTTCAGGCCTGGAAAACAGTATCAGCTGAAGACTGAAGACATGAACAGCATCAGCAGTATTATCACTGTACTAAGAAACAAAAGCTACAATGCACTTCAACGGTAGCATAAAGAATTCAACGTTTAAATATGACTTCACACCACACACACACACACACAGTGGGAGACAGGTGATCTGAGAATGAGAAATGACATCATGTGCACATAATACACATGATTCAGCTCTGGCAAGGCAACATCTAGGGAGAATCCAGGAAACTACATGTAATGGTACAACTTACCTCCCTTTGGCAAAAACTATCCCAGATTTGACAACATAATGGGACATTGACATCAAACAATATTATACCTCTTTAAGGAACAAAATACAAAACCAACTAACATTATAGGCAATGAGGCAATGAACGAACTACTTTTGAAAAAAGTAAGAAATGTGACATATCACTCTCGATTATTCTAGATACCACCCTGATAGAGACCACATGAAGAATTGAGAGCTTCCGAAGACAAAACATTTCATTTGTGGATGTTTGGGTAAAGGACATTGTTTGGGTAGATGACAACATGAAAGAAAGTATAGACACGGTTTTAGAAGACTGCTTATAAAAATTAAATCTAAAGAAAAGCCACAGACAGCAATGTCACAAGTACGTGCAGAGAATAGACTAAATTGCAACAGAACCTAAAAATAATTCTAGGGCATTCTGTACTTTTTGTTTTGCATCTTTAAATTTGCTACTGAATGATGTAGCAAAAATTTATTTTGACAGCATTGGATTTTTTATATCATCTAAGAAAATATGTAACTATTCTTTCTACTTCAATTACATGTTGGAGTATATTGAAACGGCATTTACAGAACATTAAATCTAAAATCATTGTTGAATATGGGATGGGAAAATTGAGTAGATGCCATTTTGCTACTAAAACTTAATTAGAGGGAATATGCAGAGCATGTTAAATAAAATATAGATTCGAAAACACAAGTCAGAAGTATACTTCTGAAAACACTATCTTTAAAATGTGTTGCTTAGTACTAGTTGGGCGTGATTATAAAATTAATGTTATGAGAAAAAATAAACAAGAACACAAAGTGAATGCATATCTATCCCTTGGAAGCATAAAATGGGTTTAGAAAAGCTTTCAAGAAAAATTATGAGAAGATATTATTGCTGCTAAACAAACTACAGAGTTTCTTGACAATGACCCCAACTTCCCAAATATAAAAACATCAGAAAAGGGAGGGGGGGAGATTCACTTCAAATGTTATTTCCCCAATCAATTCACCTATGATCCAAAATCCATATTTATTTTCCCATGCCATTAACAATGTGATCTTTAATAATTTGTGTGTTTGTTTATTGAACTGGGGTCTCACTGTGCTGTCTAGGTTAGTATGGAGCTCATGTGTGCAAGAGATCCTCCTGCCTCAGCCTTCTGAGTAGCTGGGATTATAGGCATGAACCACTTTGGTCAGTTTAAAGGAAATATTTATGTTGCTGAGAGGACATCATAGCTTTTTCAGGGTCTTCAATTAGCACTTCTCAGGCCAGGTGTGGTGGTGGTGCACACCTGTAATCCCAGAAGCAGGAGGATTGTTGGGAGTTTGAGGCCAGCTTGGGCTACATAAATTGAATTTAAAGCCAGCTTGAACTATATAGTGAGACTCTGTCTCACTGCCCCCCACAAAAGTCAATCTCAAATTCTCGTGAATGTACATTGTACCAGCGATCTGATTAAAATGCAAAATCCGATTCAGTAATTCTGGACCTGAGATTCTGCGTTCTAACACGCTCCTGGCGATGCTCCCGTTGTGGATTCTTGTCGCAGTAAAGGGTCTGTGGGTACGAAATACCAAAGCTGGGCAAAAATGTACAATTGAGGAACTGGGGTGGCTTGGTGCTTGCCTAACATGCTCGAGGGTCTGGTTTAATCCTTTGCCCTACAAAAAAATTATAATTGAAATTGACTCATGAGTATATTAAAGACTTTGTACATCATTCATCAATGTATGACGAACTAAAAACTGAAAGCCGTCTTTTCAAAATCTAGTGTCTTCCCGAAAAATATTGCAGTGTTTGTGGCATAGTTTACCAGATGCATTCTCCAATAATTTTATCTTTTTCAAGATATAAATAATTTTAAAAAGATATACCTAATTTTGCCAATATTGTATCAGTGGAGAATATGGCTTACTAAAATTAAATACTTCAAAACCAATATAAGGCCACAATCAACCAGAATTAAATATATTAAAACCAATGTAAAGTCCATAATAAATCCATTAGAAAAGTCCACCATGCTGATGATCATGTCTTAAAATACGAGCTATACAAACAAGTAAGCATTAAAGGCATCAAAAAGAATTCTATTTTCTCGAAGACAGAGTCTACGTGTTTTACACCAAATAATTAGATACAAGTGACTTCGAGCTTCTAATAGTATAATGAATCATTCCAAATTTCCAGTATTTTATGAGTCATTTACTCATATAATTTATTATGCTAATATAATTTGTTAGTGTCTTCAGTAATGTTATTATTGAAAAATAATATAACTTTTAACTTGAGGAAGAGATGACTTGATCAGAGTTATACAAAATGCCATAGGACTGGTGGTAGCCCGGGTTTGAGCAGTACAGTTAATAAAGAATAAAATCAGCCAGGCACGGTGATACATGCCTGTAGTGCCAGCGCACTGGGAGGCTGAGGCAGGAGGATTGCAAATTTGAGCCCAGCTTGGGCAATTTAGCAATTTAGCAAGACCCTGTCTCAAAACAACAACCACAAAAAGGGCTAGGGTAGCTCATTGCAAAGGCCCTTGGTTCAGTCCCCAGTAGCAAATAAAATAAAATGACCCATGAAACCCATTTGCCTGGTCTAAGGATCTTGGTATCCTGAAATTCCTGCCTCATGTGATTAAAATAATCAAAATATAGTCTGATCCAGGAGGAGATTTTACGGCCCCTCAGACAGTAATAAGGAAACCTATGGCGCTATGGAAAACAGGAATCTTGGCCATGGGTCTGTCTCCTGAGGACCCAGAAGACCAACTACCAAGATCTCATGGGAAAAACAGCATCTGTAAACCTGCTGAACTGGAAGCTTCTCTGGGGTCTAAGGCAGCTCCAGCTACTAAGTTTCTTTATTTTTCTTCACTCGGCCATTCAAATGACTCCTTCTCTGCCTCTTTCTTTCTTTTCTCCTGTGTGCCTATCGCTGGGGTGGCTTAGTTCACGGGGGACATCTGACCAAGCTAACAAGGTAGGTCTTGCTCCTGCTCCTGGCGGAAGCCGAAGCTTGAACTTAGGGAAGTTGTCCCTTGCAAGGACTCTGCTGAGGAGGCACAGCCGGGGAAAGCGCCTCACTTACTCAGGGTGGGCGGTAGGGGCTGGCCAAGCAGTGAACCTTCAAAAACTGCCTCTTGTTTAAAAACACCCTTGACGGAAGTTATCTCTAGAAACAGCATTTATTTTCCTGACTTCAAAATTAATGCCTGCTTCTTTTAGAAAACATAGAAGTCCCATAAAATAATCACTCTTTATTTTGAATGTATTTTCTTCTACCTAAATATGTATGTGCTCATGTATCTATGCGCATATTTAAACTATTATATATATATACATATACATAATTGAAGATTATACTACATATGTGAAAATTTTCCTATCATCGAAAATGCTCTTCAGAAACACCCTTGGTAATCGGCTGTCATATTCCAACAAGAGATGGGCTATTGTCAGCCACTTCACGATCCTTGGACAGATGTCGTTCTTAACCAGATTTCATCTGTATGAAAATACAGGAGGGGCGGCCGCGGGGACAACGCAGTGTGTGGCGCTTTGGGGTTGTCACTCAGGTCTGACTGAGGAAAAAGAGCTGGTTTCTGTAGCCAGGTCCCCCCCTCCCGGGCAGTGGCGACTCCATCAAAGAGGGCAAGGGCCTGGCGCGGGGTTTTGCACACGTTTATGGGAAGGAGCCGGTGGCGAAGGGTGACAGGGTTAGAGAGCTCAGCTGCCGGCCGCACCTGGAGGCAGGCCTGAATTTACAACAGGGGCCTGGGAGTCGTATAAATGAGTAATGTTTCCTGATGCTCTTTTCCAGGCGAGCTGCAAAAATTGGCAGGGGCCCTTCAGTGTGCTGTCGATGTGTCTGGAATTCAAATAATTTGATTCTGAGATACAATGACAATGGGAAGCAGGGCATTACCTTGAGACAGCTGCTACGACCCGCGATCAGGGAACGGATGCCGCTGTTGCCCATTCGCCACCCTCCCAGAAATCTCTAGTCTGCCTCACTGCTACTGCCCTTACTCAAGGGTATTAAATTAAAAAGTAACATAGCTGGCAGTTCTTTTTTTCTTTCTTTTTCCCTTGTCCAGGCAGTGAAGAATGGGGACAGTTAAAAAAAAAAAAAAAACACCTTGACTGAAAACTGATATGTCTCTTTAAAAAAAAAAATGATACTGACATTAGACACAGCTCAGGAAGAGCACAATTTGAATATCGGGTGATACTGCTGCATACAGGGGCCCTTGCTTTAGCCTCTTTTAGATTTGTCTTTGTTGGCTGCACGCGTTAATATTTTTCTTAGGTGTAATAGCTGGGAGGATTCCATTAGTAATAACAGGAGATCTAGTAAGCTGGTTCTGTTATCCTTCCTATCTCAAGGCATTTTGCTTGTGTGAGTTGTCATTTCCATTAGGGGAACTGATAAGCAGATTCTGACTTTATTATTTGCCCAAATAGAGTGCTCTTATTTGCAGAGTGTTTTGTTCTCCTGAAGCACTTTATTTTATTAATCCTTTTTATCCACGGCGTAGCGTTCCGAAGAACTCTGACAGGGACTATGAGCTGTTTGTTAGGATTTCAGGTTCGCCATTGTGGGTTGCTTTCTCTGGATCTCTTTTTCTCCTTCTACAAAAGGAAAGTTCCTCCCACCCCGGCAAAAGGAGTGGGGGGTGTAAGGGATTTAGCTCAGTGGTAGAGTGCTTGCCTAGCAAGCACAAGGCCCTAGTTTGATCTCCAGCACCCACCCACCCCCCAAAAAAAATTTAATCCAGAGTTGGTTGAATCTGTGCATGTGAAACCCACAGATGCATGGCATTCACTATGTAATGGGCGTGGTCTGATGTTTTATTATCAGAACAACCCTGTGAGGTGCGTAGGGATTATTATAATAAGTCCCTGATTTGGTCAATTTACAAACTTTTACAGATAAGAAAGCATTTGTTTTATGCTTTACATTGTATATTTGTGTCAAAGTTGTCTAAGACTCACTTTGTCAGACTTAGCAGACAAATCCAACTTACGAACATTCTCCCAGAACAGAACTCATTCATAAGTTGGGACCTTACTGTATTCCAATTTTATAATTGTAAGACATACAATATACCTTATTTCTGCTGCAGAGATACCTTGGACCGACAGCTCCAATAAGGGATGATGAATGGATCAAAATTCCTCAACAGGTCTACACTCTGAGGTGCTGCGACTAACCGGCCGGGCTCTGGCCACAGTGAGGTTGGCTGGCCAGCCAGCGTGGAGAATGTTACTCCTTCCTCATCAGCGATTGCTTTATTTGCAGCTATCCCTCCTTAGAAAGCATCCCTGAGTTGGTGACAAGATTGCAGACACCGTGAAAAGCGCTTCACATATACATATACTTTATATGTATGCAAATATGTATATATACACATACGTATACACACATATATAAAATTTATTTTGGTACTGATAACAATCTGTAATGTTCTATTATTACCCCCACATTATACTTGAACAGAACAAGACCCAGAGAAATTAATTAAATTGTGTATCATCACAAACCATCTTCAGTGACAATAGTGTGATCGAAGGGTATAGAAAACTGTACATTCATATATTTCTAGTCTGTGTACTGAAATACCAGATCCAATTTTGAAAAATAAGCTTTACTGAGATATCATTTACATATGATAAAATTCACCCATTTTTTTGCCATCCTGGGGATTGAACCCAGGACCTTGCACAATGCTAAGCAAGCGTAGTACCTCGGAGCTACACCCCCAACCCAAAATTCACTTATTTTAAGTATTCAACAAGTTTCAACAAACTTCCACAGTCATATAACCGTGACTACAGTAATAATATAAAACAATCTCACTCTGCCCCCATCACTAGCCCCTAGCAACCATTGGTTTGTTTTCGGTCACTAATTGTTCCTTTTCTAGAATTTCATGTGAATGGAATCATGCAATATGTAGCCTTTTGTGTCTGGCTTTTTTCATTTAGTGCAGTATTTCCCTTGCGTGTGTCAGGAGGGTTCCTTTATTTTCTTCTTGTTACTACTGACTAGACTTCCATTTGTACATCTTGTTTAGGAGAGTGTCCATTCAAATCTTTTACTCATTTTAATTTCGTTGCCTTCTGTTGAATTGAACATAAGAGTTCTTTCTACAATCAGGAAACGAGTCCTTTATCAGATACATATTTTGCAAGTATTTTCTCCCCCTGTATACCTCTCAGAAGGAGTTTGTATTTCCTCTTCCTAGTGAGCCAGGGGAAATCGCTGGCCCAGTGCAAATTTTTATTTAGATTTCCTCAGACTGGGAGTGCTCATTCCTAGACTGTGGAGTGGAGGGACAAGAGACACTCTAGACATTATAGATCCAGAACCTATATAAGTGCTGGCCTGAGGTTTCTTTTTCTCCCATCCAGAATCCAGACAGAATTTACAAACTTCCTCAACATCCTTCTGTACCCTTGGATTTTTTTTTCAGTCCACCTTTTGCTGTCTCTGCTTTACGCTGGTTTCCCACTTCTAATGTCCCATATGTGACAATTGTCGCCTCCTGTCCCTGCACACAGACACATTGAATGGCCAGTAACTCCCTGAGGGCATCACACTTCAACTTGGTGCAATTTTTTTAACCTCTATTTCTGGACCTAGTGTTTTCTTTTTTTCCCTTTTTTAAAAATTTTATTTTAATGGTACATTTTAGGTATACATAGTGATAACATTCATCATAGGCAATTTGTACCGGTACATGATAATCTGCTGCTTCTTTTTTTCTAATTCCCCTCCACTCCCTTCAACCCTTCCTCTGTCCTTACAAAAGCTTTGCTTCCATTTTTTCCTTTCTATTCTTTTTTCTCTTGTCCCTCCACTCCTTTCCCCCTCCTCTCCCTTGTTCCTCTTCCCATTTGAACAATTGCTTCCCTTTCCCAATATAATACATTTTAGTCCTTATTTATACTTTAAGTTTCTCACACCAGACAAACAATGTGATATTTAAACATTCATGTCCAATTTATTTCACTTAAGAATATGGTCTCAAGATGCATCCATTTACCTAGAAATATCTCAAACTTGGACCAGTGTTTTCTGTATTTGTTTTTCCAGCAGCTCAATTTTGCACTTCAGTATCTCTGAATGTGTTTTATTCAGTTCTAAGTTATTTTAGGCCTCTGTCTTGCCCAAACTAATCATTTTCCAGTTTAGATTCTACTTTGTCCTTGTGATGATCGTCTGGTCTGACTCGTTGTCCTGGGTTTGCTCCCTGGTTACTTTGGTTTTGTTATAAACCATAAATGTCGTGGTAAGGTAGAATCAAAGGGCTCATACTTTTTCTAATGATCCTAGTTGCCCAGAAGTTAGGCCCAGCTACCTTGTCATCTTCAATCAGAGTGATGTTTTCAAACATTAGAGTATGTATTTAATTCTCTTGCTTAAAAATTCCAAAGCTGGGCACTTCAGTTAGAATACGATCTGAGGTCATCGCCAGACTTGATAGCTTCTATGTGATTTGGCCTTGTGGATCTCCTTTCCTCTCCAGCTGCTTTGGACTTGTTGTTCTTTGAATTCACCAAGCTCGCCTTAGCTTATGCCTTTACCCTGGCCTAGTCCCTCTGTTTGTGAATGTCTATATCGCTGGATCCTTTCTGTCACTTGGTTCTAGCTCAAAAACCTTCCCTGGTCACCACTACCCTTGCTTTGCACCCCTTTACTTCCTATCATATTGTCCTACTTTATTTTCTTAATTTAACTTATCACTTTTTGTAATGAATTTGCTCATTTATTTGTGTATTTTGTTTCCTCCCACTGGAATTAAGGGCCAGGATAACAGGCGTTTTGTCTTGCTCACCAGTAGAACTGTGTCTCCATTGCCTGGCCTGTAGGAGATACTCAGTACATATTTATTGAGTGCGTGTATATGTGCATGAATGCTAGGAGATGTTCTCATTGCTTTATGTAGATTACCCATAATTTTTACAATAATATGGTTTATATCTAGATGTATCTCTAAAGCCTTGTAATTTCATAGGTGGGGCTTTTTGAAGGTGATTGGATCGTGGGTGCATGAGATTTATCAGTGGATTAGTCCACTGATGAGTTTATAGGCCATCATGATATCGGGAGGTGGAGCCTGGTTGGAGGAGGTGGGTCACTGGGGGCGTGGCCTAGGAGGGTTCATCCTCCCTGGATCCCTTCCTCCTCCCTGGATCCCTCTCTCCCTCTCCGCTTCCCATCGCTATGCCATGAGCTGTTTCTCCTCTGCAGTGCCCCTGTGCCGTGCCACCCTGCCTGGGAGCCCTCTGCCTATGGACTGAAACCTCTACAAACTGTGAGCTGAAATACACCGCTCCTCTTTTAAATTGTGGATGTCTCAGTAACGAGAAAGTAACTAGTATGCTACACTTGATGTTAGCCAAAGGCTCAAGAAGTGATACAATGATATGCTAATGTGTTATTATCTCCATTTTACGGATCTGAAGACTGATTAGACCCAAGTCCATTTGTCTCCAAAGACTACTCTTCTACGTTTAACATTAAGTCTCTCCCATTTTGTCAGGTAACATTAAATGCAATAATAAAAGGTCCACGTTGGCAAATACTTTGAGCATTTCGTCCTCATTGCTTACGCTAGGATTTGAATTCTGTCTCTCTTTCAAATAAATGAAAAAGTAATTTCCAACAGTCAGAGAAAATGTCATTTTATCATATAAAATGAAATATGGGATAAATAAATTAATGAAGCTAGAAGTGATACAATGGGTCTGGAATCGGATGATCCAGATTAAGTAAAATTTAGACTTTTCCCCGGGCTCAGTTTCCTCTCCTATAAAATGGAGATAGAAATATCTGCTGCATAAAGTTGTTGTAAATACATGGCAACATTGATTTAATAATGCTGTCAAGAATCAGAATTTTGTTGCTGGAAAAATGTAAGAGATCACTGAGTTTAGATAATATCAAAAACCTTTTCAGCTTTCCACTAAGATTGCATCTTGCAGGTCAGTGCTTTTCCAACTCTGTCAAATGGGATCCGTTTTGTTTTTTTAATTTTTCAATCTACCGTGAATTGATACATTTGCATTATACAATAAAATTGGATGACTGATAAGGAACATATGATTTAAAACAGCATACAAAATAAAAGCCCAAAATTGGTATCATTAGATTCAACCAACATAAAATTACTTCTTCAAATTGCCCAAAAGATTTCCAATATGTTTTAATTATAGGTTGTTGCATAACAAATTATCCCAAAATTTGGAGATGCAAAACAACAATTATCTAGCTTACATCATTTCTTTGGGTTAGAAATTCAGGAGTAGCTTAGTTAACTGATTCGGGGGATTTCTTATGAAGTTATATTCAAGGCATAAGCCCGGATTCCAGTCCTCTGCAGGCTTGACTGGGGCTGGGGATCTTCTTTCCAGCTGGTTTCTGTGCATGATTTGGAAATGAGTGGTGGCTGTTGGTCAGAAACCTCTTTCTCTCCACCTGTGCGGACGTCTCCTGGAGCTGTCCGAATGTCTTCACAGCAGAACAGCCGGTTTTTCCTAGAACAAGCCATCCAAGAGACAGCAAGGTGGAATTCACAGTCTTTTATGACGCAGCCTCAGAAGTTACAACTCATCATTTTCGCAGTATCTCACTGGTTAGATCCATTTGCCCTCTTCCGTGTGGGTGGAGACTTCACAAGGCTTGAAGCCAGGCAGTAGGACTCTTGCGCGCCTCTTTTAGCCTGCCTACCACAAATGCTTACACCTAACTTCCCTACTCACCTGTCTGTACAGCAAATCCTTAATCTATTCTAAATTCCTCACTTTGCAAATGTGGAAAACAAGGTCTGTAGAAAGGCTCACCCCTAATTAGTTGTAAAATCAGGATTCTTGATTTCCGTATTCTTTCTATCACGTTGCTTTTGTATCTGTTTTAGCTACCATATAATGAAAAAGGAGCATTGGCCTGGAGCTGCTCATTAAGTAATTAGAATGAACGGGAGGGAGACACTGAGACCCCAAGAAGCCGCTGCTCTGGGCTCTCCCAGGATCACCACAAAGCCATCTTCAAGGTGGCCATCAAAAGGATAAATCAGTGAGCCAAGTTCAAAAGCGTCACAATGCCACAATGGAAATTGACTTGATTCAGCTTCAAAGATTCCATTAACTCGAAGAAATGATGATTTTTCCGGGAGAATTAATACAAGGCTGGTGGTAGAGAATGGAGGTGACTTCAGTGCTTTGAAACTTCTTTTAACTCAGTTCTTAGATGTACATACAAAATGCGATAGTTCAGATTTCTGGCCCTAGAAATCCACACATTTCAGAGCCACATGATTAAATCTTGATCCTAATTACAAAGATGTGGAAATTTTAGTAAACTTGTTTTATAAGACTGAGAAATAACCTGCTTCAGCAATTGGCATTAAGTGAATCCTCTTAAACACATTATTTGGGGAGGGGCTGCTTGCTTGAGATAGAGTCTTTCTTTGTAAGGTCAAGAGTACATTAAAATTGTGGCAAATGAACACTGCTTTGTCATTGAATTCTAGACTATATTTGTCCTCTTTTTATCTCCCTATTTCTCTCCTAATTGAACTAAAACCCTAAACAAGAGAAATCCAAGATTCTCAAGGTTTAAAAAAAGATAATTTTTTTTTTGTTTGGAAATAATTCCAAAAGTATAGAAAAGTAGCAAGAATAAAAATGGTACACTCTTATTTCTTTTACCTAGATTTGCCTTTTATTGACATTTTTACCCCATTTACTGTACTATTTCTTCTATCTCTCTTCTCCCACCACACACACACATGCATGTGCACACGCAGACACATGCCCATGCATACATGTAATTTTTCTCAATTATTTGAAAATGAGTTTATTTACTCCTACATATTTTAACGTGTATTTTCTAATCATAGATACACTCTCTCATATACCTACCATCCAGCTATAGACATCAGTAAATGCACCATTGACGTGGTGCTTGTAACTAATCTACGCGTTCCAACTCTAGCAATTGGCCTGATGATATCTTTCATAGTGTTTTTACCCCCTGGAGTACGGATGCAGAATAGAGCCAGGTGTTGGATCTAGTTGTCAGATCTTAACCTTCTTTAATCTGAAACGTTCTTCGGCCTTTCTTTGTCTTTCGTGACATTAACATTTTCAAAGAGTAAATCCACTCCTACTCCCTGTTTTAAAAGTAGAAAATTCATCGCTGTGAATTTGTCTGATAATTAGATTCAAGTCATGCTTTCTCAGCTGGGCTGCTCCTGGGCAGGGTGTCGCATCTGGAGGCACATAATGTCCATCGGCACTCATAGATCACCTGGTCAAAGGGTTATCCTATTTCTCCATTTCCCCCCTGGTAACTAAAGAGCAATATATGGAAAGATTCTCTAAGACCATCCAAATATCCAGAACTGTTCTTTGTTCTTTGTTGAAACTTAATGTCTACTCCTGATTCTCTCTTTACCGTGATCATTGCAAAATGATGATTTTACAACTTTCATGTTTTCTTCACACTGACAAATTGGCAGTCAAGATTCTCCTGTAAGAATGAGTCTTTTCTCCCCCACTTATTCATTATCAATAGAAATTCATGAATCCGTCTCCTCTTACCCCAGTTTATAATTCATTGCTGTCCTTTTTTTTTTTTTTTTGAATTGACATAGGGATTGAACCCAGGGCCTTAACAATGAGCTACATCCCCAGACCTTTTGTTTTATTTTGTTTTTTCTGAGACAGGATCTTGCAAAGTCACTAGGTTACCCAGTCAGGGCTTGAACTTGGTATCGTTGTAGTTTAGCCTCCCAGAGTGCTGGGATTACAGGTGTGCGCCACCATGCCCGGAAGTCCCTAATTTTCTAGAGTCAAATTGTGCTAAATCTGGCCATTGAGAGTTTTCAGCTGTCTTGTGATATGCCTACATATTCTTTTGGGTCTTTTTTTGTTTTTGTTTTTGTTTTTGTTTTACTATGTAGTCCAGGTTGGCCTTGAATTCACAGTGATCTTCCTTCCTCAGCCTCCTGAGTGCTGGGATTACTGGCATGTACCACCATGTCCAGCTCTCTTTTATTTTGTATTTTTCAGCACTTTTTTTTAACTTTCTGTTATAACAAAATGTCTCAGTCTGAACAGTCTCAAACTGTTCTGGCCTCCTTTGTCCCCACTTGACAGATGTCTGAGGTATGCTCCTTATTTTGATTTTGATTTGCCTTTTAGTCATAAAATTGTGGAAAACTCTCACTCCAGAAAGAACAGTTATCATCAAGAAATTAACCGATAACAAATACTTGTGGGGCTGCAGGGAAAAATGAACCCTTCTCCACTATTGGTGGGAATGTAAATGGGTCCGACCACTGTGAAAATCAGTGTGGAGATTCCTCAGAAAGCTACAACTAGAGGTTCCATTTGACCCAGCTATTCCTCTGCTTGGCATCTTCCCAGAAGAATAAAAAACATCATATCACAGTGATATATGCACAACCATGTTCATAGCAACACAATTTGTAATAGCTAAGTCTTGGGAAACAAACTAAATGCCCAACAACTAATGAATGGCTAAAGAAGATGTGGTTTTCCTACACGATGGAGTACTACACCACCATAAAAAAGGATAAACTAGAGACATTTGCAGGTAAATGGATGCACCTTGAGAACATACTCTTAAGTGAAATAAGTCAGACACCCATGAGTACACATCGAATTGTTTCTTTGATATGAGAAAACGTAAGTGTAAATAAGGACAGAGAAATATAATAGATATTATGTAAAAGAAAGATAATACTCAAAAGAGAGGAGGACTAGAAAGGGAGAAGGAGGAAAAGAAGGAAAAGGAAAAGAAAATCTTTCAGCAAACTCTTCGATCAAAGCATGGACCAGGGAGGGGAGCTGGGGCCTCGTTCCCAAGACACAGAATCTAAGGCACATGGTAACACCTTTGGGCAAGGACCACCAAGGGAGGTGTGGATTGCTGGCCCTTCTTGAAGTCTCTTTACATCTTTCCTCTTGATCAGTTGTGGGTTGGACATTTGGCCTCCTGGGATGACTTGCTACAAAATTCTGCTTGTGCATCCAGGTTTTGCAAGATGGCACCATTAACAAATGGCAAGTGTCAATGATTTGCTTTATGGAAGACTGGTGAAGGCATCTGCCGATTTCTTGTATCTTACATGTGTTGTATTACAATGGGGATTGGGAACAATATTTACATGCCCAAAGCAAAGATTGTTTTATTTTTAATCCTGTGTTTAAGATAATTACATAGCTAAAATCTATTATTATTAATGTTGATGTAGTTACAGGGGTAGATTGAGTTGTAATAATTCTGGTAGATGAGGCACAAGACAACTGTTAGTTGAGATATAAGAATATGTGAACATTGGGGTTGGGGATTTAGCTTAAGTGGTAGAGCACTTGCCTAGCAAGCACAAGGCCCTGAGTCTCAGCCCTAGAACCACTCCGACCAAAAAAATTATGTGAATGTTTTCAGTTTAGAGCCCACAGGTAAACAGTACTCATCTAACATGCTGAAGAATTAGTGAGTAACCTTTATGTCAGACACTGATTATTAATTTAGAATAAATGGTCTGCCTTACTAGGGCAGGATTTAAAACAATCATTTTCAAACTCAAGCATAAATTGGAATCACTTTCAGGGCTTATTAAAACAGATTGCTAAACCTCACCCAGAGTTTCTGATCAGGGGTGTTGGAGTGGGGACTCTGCAATCTGTTTCCAGCAAGTTGCCAGGTGACGCTAATACTGCTGGCTCAGAGACCAGAGTTTGAGAACTGCTGAGTTAGAACAAACATCCCTTGACCTTCAGAACCTTACCACCACCTGGGCTGGGATGCAAGAGAATTGGATTTGTTTTAAGTAGGCCACCTTAAGCAGACACTTTTAGCATTTGACAGGCCAAGAGAGATATCGCTTCATTATTTCTCCTCTGGAAGGAAAAAAAAAAAAAGAGAAAAAAAAGTCTTCGTGATGGAGACTTTAGAGGACTCTCAGAGTTAATTAACTGCAGGCTTAACGGCATGTTTCTGATATCTTGATAATTAAACACGTTTAGATTTCTTGGTGGTTGCCAATATTTTGACGAAATAATTGAAAAGCACATACACCCTTCCAAGATGGTTTGTCCTTGGTCTAGCGGGCTGAGCGGCGCTGACCAGCAGGTGGCGCTCTCAGTCAGTTCGCGGATGGGGGTGAAAGAAATCGCACAAGCCGAAGTGCTGGCTTTAAATCCTCAAAGTAAGGTCCTCTTAACCACTTGTCATAAAATACCCTGAGACACACGTCTTGGAAAATCGAAATGTCAAGCTCAGCATCTTTGCCACATTTCAAACTAGGTAATTACCTCCTCTCCCAAAGGGAATCTGGTTTATGTATTTGTGTGCTTTCTAGGTTACAAGTTTCCCAAAGGCAATGATCTTGCTGCTTCCCGCTCTCTCCATACAATGCTGAAGTGAAATGCACATCTTACAATAACAATTTAATTATTCTACATCCCTCTGAGCTACGTGATGACCTGTTATATAATTGCCAGTAATATAGAAACCTATATAAACCTCATATAAACCCTTGCAATAAATGGGAGCTTTTATTTGACCTAGAAGTAAATTGCTTATTTACTTTTCCTTTACAATAGAAAAAGCAGACCATTTTCCCACTGTCATTATCAAATAAACAACACTGCATTTTAGTCAGTTGTTTTTATTAAGTCTGCAGAGGTGTTTTTTTTAACTACACACAACAAATACTTTGATATAATCTAAGATAATAAAATAGTTGAGCAACTTTGATTTCTTAGATTTACATTTGTATAGAAACAATCTGGGATGCCTCACCTCAAAACCAAGGTGTCAAAAACCAGTGATTCCTCAGCATTGCTTTAAATAATTGGTTAAGAGTCGTAGTTTTCATTCCCCACTGAAATGTGTCTCCATGCAGTTCTCCTTTGGCCCCGAGTTTAAGGCCCGGCAGATGACCAAGAGAAATAGGATGGCCACTCTCCTGCCTGTCCTTCCCTGTGTAAGGACAATGACTGGAACAGGGCTGTTACAGAGGCCAGGAAGACAAGAACTCAATCGCACATCTCTAGATGCACGTGTCAAAGTCGTAACAAGCCGTCTGTACACACTTCCCACTGGCGGATGGGAAATCCCATCACAGTGCCTGCTCGCCCCTCAATGTTCCTTCCTTCTGCTAATCATGTCAGTTACTATGACTAGGTGGTAACCAGAAGTTCTAAGAGAGCTGGTCCTTTTGCCACATTGAAGTCTTGGCCCTCGCATGACATCCCTCGGAGGCCATGTCTCGTGCCCTGTAAGTTTCCACCATCCCCTAAGACATGCCTCACCCCACCCCCGAACCCCCAGAGCGCCTAAGAGCAAAGCCCCTGTGAAGACAGTGTTGTCAGCGCACCGTCCCAAGGACTCTGGCCTATATCATCCCGTTGATCTTAGTCCACTCGTAGATGTCCTGTTCGCACACAATGTCAGAGTTGATGAGAAGGTATCTGTCACCTACACAGAAATGCTTCTGACAGGCGGCACATTTGAAACACTCCAGGTGATACACTTTGTCTTTCACCCGCATGGTCATCTCATAGGCACGGATCCGCTTGTCGCAGGATGCACACAGACCATCTTGGCCAAAGAGCCTGGGACAAAAAGCAAGAAAAGCTAAGACATGAGGGCAGAGACACGATGGGAAGACAAGGTTTGGCAATGGGCTCTGTAGGGGAAATCAAACTTCCAAGATGCTGGGGAGCTAGGACAAGCTGAACTCAGGCTGGTGAGTCCCATCTTTCTCAGCAGGCAGAAGGTGACCAGGATGACACTGCTCCATTGTGTTGGCTATAACTCCTCCTTTTTCCTCTAGGCTGCCATGGGTCACTGTTGTGAAGACACTCATCAAAGTGACTTGTGATAAGGGATTAGACATGTAGTGTATGACCCCTCCCTGGGGAACTTTCACTGTAGAAAAGGAGGTGGAGGACAGTCCTTGGGGCCCCTTTGAGAGAAAACTGAAGCATGAAGTAGTGTCCACCTATAATCCTAGCACTCTGGGAGGCTGAGACATGAGGATCACATGTTTCAGCCCAGCCTGGGCAAGTTAGTGACTTAGTGAGACTCTGTCTCAAAATATAAAAGGGAGGGGGGCCACTGGTGATGTAACTAGTACAAAGTCCCTGGGTTCGATTTCTAATACTGAAAAAAAATATGGGGTGGCAGGTTTGATCAGGACTACAATAAAAACAGACATCTTTCTGAGGCTCCCAGTTCTACTGTGTCAATGGCCACCATTTCCACAGGGAGATGAGCCCTGGATTCCCCCTCACGCGGCACAGCCCAACTCCTCCTAGCCATTGGCTGGGGTCCCGGCTGCCAGGAGACAGTGAGTTAAATAGGCGGGGGACACAGAGCGCAGTCAGTTGTCCCTCAGAGACCTGGAGGACAAACAGCATCTCTCCACGACAAACAGATCTTCATTCATAGTCCTCACTGCCCCTTTGGCATAAGTCTCCAAGGGATCTCTCCTAAAAAGTCTAAATCAAGTCTCTCCTCAGCCTTCATGCATTATCCACTTATTTCAAGCACTATTCAGTGTTGGGGTGGGAGAGACAATGTGGGAGAGGTCAATGTAGTGGTTCTCAAAGTCTGGTCCCCGGACCAGCAGTATAAGCAGTGCCCAGGGACTTGTCAGAAATACACACTCTTCGTAGGGCGTGGTGGTGCACGCCTGTAATCCCAGCACGCAAAAGGCAGAGGCAGGAGGATCACCCTGAGTTGAGGCCAGCCTGGTCTACACAGTGATCTATACTGGTCTCAAAAAACCAGAGAGAGAGAGAGACTGAGAATTCTAATGATGCTGTTGCAGGACACGGTATGAGAATGAGCCCGCAGGAGTTGAATAGTACAGGTGCTGGAATCAGAGGATGGACTTCACTGTCCAGGACCAGCCCTGAGTACCCGAGTGACTGGTTTGCGCTTTGATTTCTCTGAGCATCAGTGAACCGCAGCATCATAGTCTCACCCAGCGGATGGAAACATTAAACAGGGCAGATCAGAGCGCCAGTGGTCGAGGGCTAAGCCAGCGCTGGCCCTGTCTGAACACATCTCAGTGTTATCCCAACTGCCCTGGCCTCCCTGCAGGGTCATCTGCACACCTGGCTGGTGACACAGCACATAAAATCTCTTCGGCAGTCAGGTAAATGCTTGTTCTTACTGGAAGTTATTAACTTCAGAAAATCAGAGCAGCAGTTCGCTCCTTCTGACAGGCTGAGGGCAGCTGCCAAATTTTGCAACATTGGGGCAGAAAGACTGGGCCGGACAAGAGGTGAGAGTGACTGTGAGCGGAGAGCCCGGGTTAGCACCAGGGCCAGCTCCTTTCCTCTGAATCCGGATTTCCACTGGAGGAATCCAAGTGTTTCCGAGCAGCGCCTGGGAGCAAGCTCATTAGTGGGGGAGAACATTTTATCCCACAGCAGCAGATGGCGGAGCTGTAGGTAACTGCCACGCTGGAGGTCACAAAGTGAAAAGAGTTCTGGTTTCCTGACTGTTCAGTAAGTTAAGTTTGGGCCTGAGCAGAGACACATCAGGGAGAAAACTGTGCTGGAAATGACTCCAGCTGCCTGGGGTGTGAGATCCTTGGGAAGGAGGCAGCTTATTAAAGGGCAGTCGGGGGTCAATGACAACACGCAAGGCAGCTAATGATGGGAAGGACAAAGCACTAATACTTGGGAGATGAGTTCAGGTCTGCACATCACCTCTAAATAGCCAGGTGGCCTGAGCAGGCAGCATCCTGTCTCTGGCCTTGCATGGCTTATGCTTTGAAACAAGGGGACTGGGAGAGAAGGGCCTGGTAGCCCCTTCCAGCGCAGGGACTCGGCGATTCTACCAGAAGAGAAAAGGACGCAGGCTTGGGTGCGGAGCCTGAGCATTAAAACCCCTGGCACCAACAGCCGGCATCTTCTGAAGGGAGGATATCCCAGAAACAGTGATTTATTAAGGATATTCTCAGAGGAGCGTAGGGAAGCAGAAGGGGAAACCGGATGGAAGGGGAGGAAGCCACAGTCAAGTCCCTCAGAAAGAGCTTCAGTCTGATGCTCTGGGACCTCCGGATTCTAAGTCACACCTCCAAGTAGCCCTGGCTCCAGGCCAGGTTGCTGGGCTCAGAGTCTCCTGCAGTGTGTGTCCTCAGCTAAGTCCCTGGGTCTGGTGAGGCTGGCACACTTCTGGCTCTAACAGATGATGTTTAGATGTGGGTGCTGGCCGTGAAAAGCAAAACCAACCAGCTGGGTGTGGTGGTGCACACCTGTAATCCCAGAACTCAAGAGGCTGAGGCAGGAGGATTGCCATGAGTTCAAAGCCAGCCTGGGCTATGCAGTGAGTTTAAGGCCAACCTGAGCTACATAGCAAGACTGTCTCAGAAAAAAAAAAAAAAAAAAAAAAAAAAAAAAAAAAAAAAAAAAAAAAAAAAAAAAAAAAAAAAAAAAAAAGAAAGAAAAGAAAAGAGCTAAGGCGATCCAGGCTGGCATCAGCATTCATAGCTGAGGTTAGGTCCCCGACAAGACAGTGACAGGAGTTAGGTACTGCACGGGGTCTCATGAATAGGTGAAGCTAAATATCTCAAGAAGATGGCGACAGGCAAGTCAGCCACAGAGCACCCTCACAGGGAGAAGTTACTCCAGGGAGAAGAGCGACGGAGCCCATCAGGGGATACTGAGTCCCTCCTCCAACTTGCCTTGTTAAAAGATACCACCAGATATATGCTACGAATGAAAATAAACAAGTCCATCGCGGAAGCCAAAAATAATTTTTCTCCTCTGTCAAGAGGTGTCAGGCCTTCGGCTTTCCACTGCCCATTTTAATAACAATAATACAAATATTAAAGGATGGCTGGAAAGGCCTGCAAAAACGCAGAGTTAATTAACATGTTTCCTGGGAATGTAGCAGGGGGAAGAATTATTTCATGTCACCAAGACACAAGTTAATTAACACTGGGTTCTCCCAGACTATTTTTTTCTCTCCTTTTTGAAAATGGAAAAGATTAACAAGCCTAGGCAGCACTGGTTTTATTCTTGAATGTTATATAAAACCGTAGAGATAGAGAGAAACCCAGCTCTTTTGACCTTACTGTATCTGCACTTTGTTTAATAAGATTCAAATGATTCGACAGGGATGAAGTCAGGGGCCCAGTGGGAATCATTTGCCCGCCTGCTTTCTGACTGATTTGGCAGTCTGGGAGTGAGCAAAACCACGTCTGCATTTATCCCAGTCCTATTTTCTTGTGATTTAAAGAAAATAAAAAAGGAAATCTACCAAAATTATAACCATAATTACTGAAAAGAATCCTACTTGTATTTTCAGAACCACTAAATCTGCAAGGATTTTATCAGGGAATTTAGGAGAGGAGGGAAAAAAAGCTTATTCTATCAGTCTTTGGGTACACAGATAAGCTTCTTTCAGTGTGGAACTACCTGCAGTTTTGGTTTTGGGTTTTTTTAAAAAAAAAACAAACTGTGAAATGCTCTGTGGGCAGATTAGGGCAGAGGAGCTGGCCTGGCAGCCAAGTGCGCTGAAGTCTAAACCAGGCTCTGCAGGCTGGACGGGGCTGCACGCCCCACGGACTCCGCCACAGGATGACGGTGCAGAATTGACAGCACCCCAGCTGAGCAGATGTCACAGCCGAGGGCGCAGAGCTCTCTGCACGGCCAGCATGAGATTGCACATACCAGAAGCTTCTAGGCAAAGGCACTCGCTGAAAATTCTCACGGCCCACCCCATGGCCCGGGGCAGGGCAGCCTCTCAGCTCCCACCTCGCCTGGGGTTGCAGACTTCACATTCCACCCTTCCACTCTTCCCCCTCTCTGTCCATTAGATCAGAAAGCAACTCATGAGGCCATCAGACAGGCAAGGTATACAAGCAGCCGACGTCTATTTCATACTCATTCTCCAAGGTACTTGACGTGTATGATTCCATCTAATCCTCACGTCTTCGTTGGAAATAGAAACTCTTATTATCCCCACTTTACAGATGATGAACCTGAGGCTGACGGAGGCTGAGTACCTTGTCCAAGATCAAGGAGCTAGGAAGCAAAGGTGCTGGACTCAGACCTCCGACTGACTCCAGGGCTGCTGCCTTTACGTCCACTGAATACTGCCTTCCTACTATTAGAGTCGATGCCTGGAGCTCCAGGGCAAGAACATGTTTTCTATTTTTATATTTCTCATTACATATTATTGGAATAATATTTTATAACCTATGATATATATGTTTTGGGGTGAGTGACGTGAAACATTGAACCCAGGGAAACTGCTGAGCTGCAGATATTTTATTTCGAGACAGGCTCTTGCTCTACTCAGCCTCCCAAATAGCTGGGATTGCAGGCATCTGCTACTGTACCTGGCTACAGACAAGGGGTGATCAAAATGTATGGGGAATGTTTAAATTTTAAAAATGTATCACAGTAAAACACACATTGCCATGAATCCCCCTCAAAACACTCCCCCTCACTTCAAACACAAACTGATCCCGTCATTCTTGCCACTTTCTGAAGCAGCTCTGGAAGTCCTCTCTCAGATGTGTCTTTTGGTAGCTGCCTCAAGGTTCTGAATTGATTCAGAACATTTACAGCAATTTCTGTCAAATAAAAACATTACAGTGTGGCCCCATCCACCTTTTACACCTGATTTGGCGCTGTGTGACTTCTGGCTCTTTCCAAGGTCCAAATGACCATGAAGATACATGTTTTTGAGGGATTAGGGATTTAGCTCATGGGTTAGAGCACCTGCCTAGCGAGCACAAGGCCCCGGCTCAATCCCCAGCACCTCCTCCCAAAAAGATACATGTTTTGAATTGATTCAGGACTTTGAGGCAGCCAGGCCAGCACCACTAAAGACAGTCATGAAAGAGGGCTTCCAGAACTGCTTCAGAAAGTGGCAAGAAAGACGGGAGAAGTGTGTTCGAAGTGAGGGGGAGTGTTTTGAGAGGGATTCACGGCAATGTGTCTTTTACTACGATACATTTTTTCCTAATTTAAATATTCGCTGTATTTTAAATCACACCTGACATGTTTGAAGCATTAAAGTGAGTTCCTAAGAATACACCCCAAACAAAAACACTCCCAGATCCCATGATACTCTCTCTGTGTACTCCCCAACCCTATCCCCAGATGGAACCTCTATTCTGACTTTGTGTTTACTCTTATCTTTAGAAAGATTAGGATTTTATCACCCAGGAATGTGTCTCTCACAGGAGATCTCAGCAGCAGAGAGAGCCGGCTTCTCCTCTGTGTAGGGAGCTGAGTCTCATCCTCCACAGCCTGACCTGCTGGGTACCCAGACCGGATGTCCCCCAGGGCGCGGGGCAGGTACCTGAGATAGTCCCTCCGGCAGAGCTTCCTGCCCAGCTTGTAGTAGAGGCGCCGCCCCACCTCGCCCAGCCGGCAGCCGCACAGGTCGCAGCTGAGACAATCCTCGTGCCAGTACTGGTCGATGGCCTTCAGGAAGTAGCGGTCCCCGATGTTCTGCTGGCAGCCGCCACATGTCAGCAGGGACGGAGGGATCTGTAGCACCTCATCCACCGGTTCCCTGGAGAGGAGGCCAAGTGTTAGGGACAAGCTCAGCGGGTGTCAGAAGTCACTCTGGGACAAACAGGGAGCCTCGGTTCACTGTTTCCCGGCGACATGGAAGAAGGGCTGAGACAACACGTCCCGTGGTCTGGATGCAGAGAAACCCGGCCAACCTCGGTTAAGACAGTGGCCTGCTAGACCTTGCACCCAAGATCCTAGAAGTAAACGCAGGGCACCAAGAGGCCTGCAGGTGGCGCTGGGCCCCCACCCACAGCCCAGCACCATTGTGGGCACCTCTGGTCTCCCTTCTGTTTCCTCCCACTTCCTCCTCAAACTCCTCTTCTTCTTCCCAAGCCTCCCTCTTTTTCCTCCTCCTGCACCCAGGACCCAAGACACTGGCTGACCCCACAGGAGGCACTTGAGACTAAAGCAGCTTGCTGTCAGGTCATCCGACTACCCGGAGTGCTAGAACGCTGTAAGTTCCCCACTGAGTCTTCATGCCAGTCCTACCTCAAGCCCTTCCCAATACACAAAAGCAGAGGTGAGGAAACAAGAGAGCAACTGACATTATGTTAGGTTGTTCCTTGATCCAAAGCAAAAATCCCATCAGGATACAATAGGAATTCTTATCTTATTAACTATAATTCAGCATCCCAATCTTACTGAATGAATTCTTTGTGGGAAATCCCAGATGGTCTTAAGACCATTGCGGTCAAGTAGACAAAGGACATCAGACTTCTCTTTCCTCACATGAAAACTTTCACGACAGCAAAGCTGATTGGAATAAAGTTAACAGGAGTAGGAAAGGGGCAAAAACAATGATCACAAAGAGTAGAAGACAATAAAACAGATGCAGAAATCCCAGCCCAGGCAATCCGTTCCTAGTGAGCTCCGATACAATAAAAAGACCATGCGCACGACTTGTTCACGATGCTTCGCTCGAACCTGAATACTTTGCTTTACATTTTAAAACCAACAACTTTTCCAAAAGAAAGAGTGGAAGGAATGGTTGTTGCACCGAATGGGAAATGGGAAAAAATACTTGCTGATTTTTAATAATTAACAAGTGGTCCCTGGAACTTTAGTCAAATACAAACCTAGTTTTAAAAGATCTATTTTTTTTTTAAAGGACCTTCTTCCAGCGGTGGAATTCCCCAAGGGAGTTCCCTCTTGGGCACCCTGGAGGTATAAATCTGTGTCTCCTATTTCTAGCTGGCACTCTTGCCAGGTGACCGTGTGTCCTAATTGGCCTGGGCCCACCAAGCGCAGTACCCATCATACTTAGGGCCGGTGAGACTCAACGGAATTAGTGTTTCTATGTACTCTGACAACTGCAGGTGCCCTATCCGGTGAAAAATGAATATTCAGGACTGCTGTACACCCGAGGCTGCAGTAAGAGACCACCTTCTTTCAGAACATGGAACTATAAAGCTCAAACCAGTTTGTTGGGGTAAAAAAACTTAAATAGTTTTACGAGTCTGCTTAAGTCTTTGCCTCTATAGATGGCACATAAGGACTTCTAGCCTTCCGTGTGAAAAATCACTGATACCCTTGGCCTGTGTGTGTGTACCAAGCCACAATCGCTTCTCTTTCCACAGACTACGGTCTTAGTCTGGGCTTCCAGAAGCACGTACAGAACCTCAGCCACTCTGGTTGTCCCGACGCTGCTGCTGCCAACCAACTGTGAAAAAGGAGAATTCACACTTAGCTGGTGCAAAACTGCCTGGAATGAAAATGAACTGCTCTTTTTGACTCGCAGGGAGGCAGCTGGGGCCACGGACTGCATGGCAGTGGAATTCTCTCTGCTTTTGAATTGTGGCTGCCTTCTGCTTACACGCTTCATTCGCATGTGCCTAGGTAAGCCTCTGTGTGTCTTGGGACATGGGACTGTAATGACCCAAGTTGGCTTTGAGCAAGCGCACAATGAAGCATCCACGTATCAGGAGAGTCAGCTGCAGAGGAAATGGACAGCAAGAGATGAGACAGAGGAGGACAGGGTAAGATACTAGCTCCATCTGTCTTTCTGTAAATAATGATAATGTCACATTATCTTTGGTAGACAATCTGAGCCAACAACTCAGTGGGTTCATCTTTAATATGTGATATTTCCCCAGAGCTTATCCTAAATATTACACCTGAGTAGCACTTCAGCCTGGATTTCCAGGATCATTTCTTGACAATTTCCAAGAGGAGAAGGAGAGATGTACTGCAGCAATTTCTCGACTAGCTTGTCCACCTTCAGTTAAAAACCTGCCTTCGTGGGCGCAGAGTGGAGGGAAAGATGGCATCCGTGAGCCTCCCACAGTAAGGTTCCTGCCGGGCTAAGAAGTCAGGATGCTTCACTTCTCTCACCTCAGGGGAAAGCACAAACTTTGGAAAAAATAAACTTCCTTTAGGGCACCAAACCTTCCAGATTTACCTTCTAATAAAAGGGTTTGAGACTAAATCCTGCTGATGGAAAAGACATCAAGACACCAATTCCATTCAATTCGCTCTCATAGTGTATTACTCTGATCTCCCTCAATCTCTAGAAACTCGGAGCTCAGTTGTAATTCTAGGTGTATAAAAGAGTGAACAAACTATGCTTTACATCCATTGTTGGCACAGCCATCTACATTTTTTTTAAAAAGGGAACGTTATTTTTTTCCTGAAAATTTGTTTAAGGAAGCTGGGTCTTTGTTAGAACAAACCTGGCTCCTTAGGGAGCTGGTGTCTTAGCCTCCGACTGAAGAGTGATGTTTATATTCTCACTGGATCCTGGTACTTCCTGTGTTTTATGGGAACCTGCTGAGTTTTAATGCTGGTAACGGAGGGTAAAACCCAGATAAATAAACACCACAGAAGACTGAAATAGGGTGAGGGGGGTGGCGCTTCAAGCAGGAAAGCACAATTCTTTTAAAGCAGGAAAAGAAAAAAACAAAACAAATGCCTCCTTTAAAGCACAAATGGACAAGTCATTAACTAGCTCCTTTGGTCTTGTGTAACAAATCCCTTCAAAGGATTAGATGGGAACTTCAAAGGAATAAAAATTCAAAACCAGACAGCTAATGACTCTTAAAGGCCATTTGCATTGATGGGGGAAATGATACCTTAGACACTCCTTGCTCCCCAAATTAAAGCTACAGAATGGGTCTGGGTATGGGTGGGGAACAAGTCATGTTCATCCCAAAGCAGCGCAGGGCTCAGGAAATTGATGCAGCCAGCATCTGCTCATTAGGGAGCTCTGGTTCCCTGACCCAAATCTTTTGGAGAATATAGTAAAAGCTATGGGATTTTGCTTCCCAGAAAAACACACCTATGCACAAAATAGCGCCCTAACTTTCGAGCCCCACAGGCCTCCCTCACTGGACGCCTGGGGAGGGGAGTCCAGGTACCTAGATTAACTCTGGACTAGCGGCTCCGAAAGTCTCAGGAGGCCCCGGCGAGCTCCGGGGTGGACGAGCAGACCCCCCTCGCCCACCCGTTACCCGCGCTGCCGCCGCCGCTCCACCTGCGGACCCGGAAGGGGGGTCGTCGGGGACTCCGGAGGCCTCCACTTGGAATATCCCCCTTTGCAGGACCAAACGGACAAAAGACAAGGAGCGAGGGGAGACGGAAGCAGAATGGAACCCCGAACGCTCCCCGGATGCACCTGCGCGCCTGCAAGCGCCCCGGTGCCTGCGCCGGTGCAAACTTTCCGGCCGGCCGGGGCTCGGGACCGTCCCCGGTAGCCCGGAGGGGCCCCCGGGGCGCCGTGCCCACCCCTCCGCCTCCCGGCCTCCGCCCGATCCCTCCCCCGGCCCCCAGACTCGCCCGCAGCCCCGGGAGCCCTCGCGCGCCAGGCGGACCGCCCCGCGCGCGCACCGCGAGTCCCTCTCGGGCCGCCCGCGCCGCGCCGCCGCTCCGGGGCGCGCGGCCGCGGACACGGCGGGCGGCGGGGCAGGGAAGCCGCACTTACTCGGACGGGTCCAGGCTCTTCCTCTCGATGGCCGAGGACATTGGGGAGGGCGGCGGCGTGCCGGGCGGCGGCGGCGCTCCCTTTGTGGCGCGGGGCTGGCCGGCTGCCGGGGCTCGGACCCCCTCGGGTGCTCGCGCGCCGCCGCCGCCGCTCCGGCGCCTCCTCTTGCTCGGGCGCCCCGGCGGCGAGCTCGCCCCTCCGCGCTCAAGGACGGTCGCCGCGCTGCCTTCAAACGCCAAAGAGAGAGAGCGAATCACCGGGCTGCGGGCGCGCTGCGGCCGGGGCGGGGGCCGGGGCCGCAGCCTGGCCCCGGGCGGCTGCGGCAGCGCGAGACTTAACCTTCCATCCCGGTCCGGCTCGCCGCCGCCGCCGCCGCCGCCGCCGCCGCCGCCGCCGCGCGCGCTGTCGCCGGCCCCGCGCCGCCCGCGGGAGGAGCGCGCCGCCCCGAGCCCGAGCCCGAGCCCCGCGGCCGGTGGGGGCGGCGGCCCGGGGACGGGAGGAGGGCGCCGCGCGTCTCTCCCCGGGCTTCCTCCTCGCTCGGGAAGGTCTATTTTCGCCCCGCTTCCCTCTGTCTCTGGTTTCGTTTCCTTTTTCCTGATCACGATTCAAATACAATAGAAGGAAATCACATTTAAAGAGACAGCTGCCCGGTCCCCTCCTTTTTCTTCCCTTTTTTTTTTTAACGGGGCTCTTGGGGATTAGCAATACAAACAGCAGCCGCAGTTGGACTGATTTGGCTTCTTAAAGGGGCCAGCGTTGGGGACCGAGAAAGTCGCTCGGCAAACAGCTCTCCTTGGAGAGGCGGCCGGGCTGCCACTGAATCATCCTGTAGGGCTTCCCCCTCGTCCGCGTTTTCCCTTGCGGTGTAACTAAGGCTGAAAGTCATCACCGGACAGCTCGCGCAAGAAAGAGAAAGACAAGAATGTAAAACGAGCACCTACAGAAAAGCGGGCGTTCCGCGTGGCCCTCGGGCGCGCGCGTCCCGGGTTCCAGGTCCCAGGTCGGCGGGCGGGCTCGGGGCTGCGTCCGCGCTCCGGGGAGGCGACGGGAGCTGTGCGAGCGGGGACCGCGCGGGCTGGGTACGCCTGAGCAGCGCTGGGGGCAGCTAATCCCTCAGGGAGGGTGGCTGGGAGGGCCCACGCTGGTCCGGGTCTCTCCACACGCTGGCGCTGGCGGCAGAATTCCCTCCCTCAGCATCTTTCAAAGAGCGGACTCCTGCGGTTTCCCTGGCCCCCTGTAAAGTGCCAGTAATACCCCGACTAGAGAATGCTTTTCCCATAGATAGAACGTTACTTGGGAGATTATTGCCGTGAGTCAGGCAAAGAGAAAGGAGAGAGACCTGATTTAGAGGTTCAGGTTTCTCCTCCAAGCCCCAGGGCAAGTTCTAGAAAAAGAGTGCTGAAGGGGCAAGGAGGAGGCCAACAGTGTGCTCTTCCACGGACAAAAACTTGGGTTCCCCTGGGCCTCCGAGTTCAGGGGAAATGTCTGCGTTCAGAAATCATTACTCAAGGCCCATTTGTGCACGCTGCTAATCATCAGAGGTGTAAAGACTCTGGGTCACGGTCATAGGCATTTTAGTCCCATTTTACAGATGCCACTGAGGAGTGTGGATGGGCTCACGCTGAAAGATGGTGGTTAAAGTCAGAAATGAACCCGTGGACGCTTCATTTTCCCTCTTCAGAGGAAATCCTCATTGACATTTCACAAATAGAACAAGAATTTACTGTTGTCTGTAGGTTCCTGTCGTGTTCTTGTCTCCGGGTCCCAATGCGTGGGTCCTAATGGGTATAATTAAAGTTTCTTTGTATGTGTACGTCAAAGGAAGCCTGCAGGGTAGCCGTGGGTCCAAGTTGGACCTTCAGCATGTAAAAAGACGTTTGCCTGATCGGACCCTTGCTTTCCATTAAAAAGAAAAAAGAAAATTCCTAGAATTTTTGAGCACGCCTAAATTATATGATGACTATATAACCTACCACTCTACAGTCATTTCTGTCAGAAATGAAAATAAACATATAGATTGTGATGAACAGTTATGTACTTAAAATCAGTCAATATGATAGTTATGTGTTTAGACCCTGGAACTCAATTCCCTGGGTTTGGACTCTTATGAATCTGCTAATATGACCTAGAAAATTCCTAAATCTGCATAGGTAGTAACTCAGCAGTCTGGCGGCCTGTATTCAAACTCCTTTTTTTTTTTTTTTCTTTTAACACCTGTGTGAATCTGGACCAGGCCCAGGAGTGTAAATTCTCAATATGCTTGTCTGTAAAATGGGAATGGCAGACTTTAATGCATAGTGTACTGGAAAGATTCAGTGAATTAGTGTGTACATGCGGCATGTATGGAATGTACATGTAATCGACATGAAATTGATTGCATGGAAAGCACCTTGCATATATTAGAAGCTCATAATGTTACTACGTTATAGCAAAGTCACTATGTTATAGCAAAAGACATTACTGAGAGAGCATTTAAAGGTGGAATGGGGGTTTAGAATAAGGATTTCCAGCTGGATGTAGTGGCACACACCTATAATCCCACCACTAGGAGGCTGAGGCAGGAGGAATGCAAACTCAAGGTCAGCCTGGGTTACTTGGGAGTTCAAGGTCAGCTTGGATTACATATGATACCCTGTCTCAAAAATAAATGAGTAGATAAATAAATAAGAATTTCCCACTCACATTAAAAAACTGTGTGCTGTATTTAAAAAAGCAAATATAGCAAGGTCACTTTGCCCCCATCACTCCTAAACAAAGCACATACAGCCTTTTCATTTTAATGTTTGTTTTTTAGGTGCATAGATGCTACCTGTGCATCTGCTTGCTGCTATTAAACCTGATAAGTTATTAGCTTCCTTGCTACAGTTTTCTATGATGCTCAAGTTAGTTATTGAAAATAAATCTATCCTTGGGTTCCAAGAGGCAACCTCAGAATGTCCAACTTTTGGACCTAAATTTCCTTTTCATACTATGCTTCTGCTTCGATCTGAATGCGTAAAGCAAAAGACATGACTGTGTATGACTCTGGGTCAGTTTCTTATCTTCATAACTCTTTGGGGAGAACTTCCTTCGAGACAGTGCATATTTGAAATGGTATCTTAAGATTTCAATTTCACACACAGTGGTTGTAAGAAATAACTTCCTACTGGTGGGATTTCATTTCTATTCAACGGGCAATTAAATCACTCAAATTTAAGTTAAACATTTAGAATTGAATCTCAAAGTGTGTTTTTATTATGTGTAATTTTAAAGCAATCATGACCTTATTGTACCCTCCCATAGCAACCGATGCCTACCTTATGAGGAAGAGAGATTCGGTGGCTGTGAAGCGATTTGAACCTGTAAAATGGTTCTTGAGAGTTGAGGAAATCTGCCCTTGATCCCTGCCCAGTGGGACCGAAATCCAATTCCTTCTCCCTCTCCCCGCACTCTTTGCAATTTAGAAAATTTCCAAGCTTTTCTTCTCGAATAAGAATGTCACAGGAAGACTGAGTCAGTCTGCATGATGAATCTGACCTGGAGTGGATTATTTTTCCTGGGGGTATTTTCTATTATTTTTTTGCTTGTTACATTTACAATTGTTTTCTAGGGAAGAAGAGTTTCAGGTGACTAAGACTACATTTATTTGTTAAAGTGGACTTCTGATAAAAGTGAAAATGCAAATGTCATTCGGAAAATGCCAACAGCGACAATTTACCTCTTCCTCCTGGCCGGCCATTAGAAGCCACGTTGCAGCGTATGCCTTGTTTGTTATGACATTTGCAGAAATAAAGATCTCTTCTCATATAGCTTTGGCTCCCATGCAAAATTCCTTAAACTCTTCAGCTGTCCTAGGCATCCAGCTCCCAAACTCATTCAGAACATTTCAAGGTCAGCTGATTAGATGACTTTTCGAAGACCGTTAGTTCAATTAGTAACCTTAGTGATAAATAAAGCAGGTTTTCTACGCAGTAGGAAAGATCTCAAAATAAATCTTTTTTTTTTTTTTAAGCCAGCTAGACCTTAGGTGCATGAGCATAGCAGTGAGGCAGACATAGCCATATGACTTTGGAGAAGTTACTCGCCTCTCTAAACCTCAACTTCTTATCTGTCACGTGGAGGTACCGCAATAGTGTAGCACAGCAGGGCAAGGACTGGGGTAATACAACTGGGATGGATGCCTACTCAGCTTGTAGGAATTTTCAGAGGAATAAACACGATGATATGTGTAAAAACACTTTTCACAGTGATGGTATATAGAGAATGCTTAGAAATGATCTTTGTTGCTGTTTCCCGTTGTACAGAAGTAATCGCCACCATATCAGGGAGCAACACAGAGCGGTCTTAGCAGAGTTAAGCTCATAGCGTGTCCTAGCGGAAGGGACCCGAGAAATGTGGTTTCCTAGCTGGCTCCTTAGAGCACCTCCCTCAGAGCACCTCCCTCGTGGGTGAGCTGCACCCACCTCTGCTTCACCCACTGCAGCTTGGCATGTATGGACCTTGGGCACATTGTCCCATCTCTGCACCTCTGCGCCCACTTCTGCAGAGCGGGAATATTCAGAGTATGTGTTGGGTTTCTGTAGGATTCTGTGAAATGGGACAGGTGTGGAGAAGAGACTGGCCCGTGGTAACACTCCGTGGAAAGATGGGAGCCTCCATAGTTACCTCCTGCAGAATATAAGAGGAGTCCAGCTTTAAGGTGCTTGAACCCCCATTAGGGATCTGAACGCTTTGGTGGACAAAGTCAATGAGACACAGAGTCAACTCCTCCTTCGTCTACCGTGGCTCCCATCAAACCCTCCCCAACCTTCCCTCTTGGGCACTGGACCCTGAGCTGCTGGCTGTCTTAAGGTGCACTGGGGGTTGGGGATTTAGCTCAAGTGGTAGAGCGCTTGCCTAGCAAGTTACAAGGCCCTGAGTTCAATCCCCGGCATCAAAAAAAAAAAAAAAAAAAAAAATCAAGGTGTGCTGACTCATGGAGCTGTCCTTGTGCCCTGGCTCTGCCGTCTCTGTCTCCTTGTCTCCGCACAGAGGGAGCCCATCTGACTGAGGCATGCACCCCACATGCGCCACCTGGGACCCTCACATTTGAGATCTAAATTCCTAGCGTGGCCAGGAAGGCCCGGCCCTCTGGCTTCTCCTGCCTCTCTGACCTCTTCTCTGGGACATCCCCTCATTTTCTCTGCTCAAGTCACACTTGGCTTCTCGCTGCTCCTTAAACAAACCAAGCCGGCTCCTGCTGGGGGACTTTGGCACTTGCTCCTTCCTCTGGCTGAGGCCCTTTCCCTAGGTCACACCTTAGCTCCCATGGATTTCGTGCAGGCCTCTATTCAAACGTTTTATCCACAGAAGAGCTTTCTGAAATCTCACTTTTCATCACTCTCAGGCTCCCTGGTTTCCCTTTTCTTCCTATTATCCTCACTACTTCCCCTTTACCATGTGTACGTTTGTAGGTGTCTTCGCTGTTGCATTTTGTTTTGGCCTTTCTTCTTGGTGAGAATGGAAATTCTGTGGGTTTAGAGACTCTGACTTGTTCTTGTTCCGACTCTAGGTGACTTTAGCAACTAGAATGTGCCCGGCCTGTGGCCAAGCCTCGATACATATTTGTTGCATGAATGAATGAATGAATGAACAAGCAGCAGCCTCCCTCCCCCAGGCCACCACGTGCCTCCACAACACTCTCTAGGTAGAGTGGAGAAGGGCCTTAAGCACCCTTGTTTTTCTTGAGCATCACTTTTGGAATGAGAATACCTGCTCAGATATGATTCCCGTTCAGACCAAGAGTTCAGTTTTTGAAAGAGTCCAGGCTCTTGGCTCCCAGGGACACCTGAGATATGAGTGGTGTTGCCAACCAGGCACCCTGACACATGACCCTCCGCTGCAGGCTCCCCAAGAGCCAGGTGAAAGGTGCAGTGAATCATATGGGTAGAAGCACAGGGGTGGGGCTAGATGGGCTTATGTCTGAGCCCTGGCTGGCTCCTTTATGTGGTTTTAGGCAAATTATGTAACAGCTCTGAGCCTCCGTCTCATCATGTGCAAAATAGGGATAATAATATCTCATCACGGGGCTGTAGAAATAAAATGAGATCATGCATGCCAAATACTTAGCCCGGTGATCGACATGGAGTGAGCGCTCGATGGTGGCAGCTATTATTAGAATTAATTAAGCAAAGAGAACCTCAGAGGGGCAGAGTCAACCAGGGCAGGCTCTTGGCTGGAGATAGACGGGTAACAAATTCCGCCCAAGCTCAGCCCACGAGAGGTGGGGTCAGCCCCTCTGCGAGGGGGGCTCTTGCCTTCCCTTCTTGCTGCGGTGACCCTTACGGCACAGGCACTGAGACTCACAGAGGCCTTGCTTGGTGGCAGGCGGTGCCGGAAGGAGGCTGCCCCATCCACTTCAGCGTCAGGGCCTCCGGCCTGAAACACTGCACCCAGGCAAGCCTTCCATGAGAAAGGGGGAGGCCAGGGCTGGGCTGCTTCCGGGAAGCTGAGTTTTCCAGCATTCGTGGCTTACTGAGGGCACTGAGCATGGCAGGGGAAAGCAACTCTGGCCTTTTTGGTGATGCCCGCCCCACGATCTGTCTCCATACTTTCCTGAATGACAGATCTCAGCGAAAAGGTGCAGCAATGGGGTCTCAGCAAGCCCCACTGCCGAGGGAGGTATCCTTCAGCAAAACCCAGGCCAGAAGTTGTTTGCTTTCTCCTGTCACTTTTCTCTGCTTCCCCTCAGCCATCCCGCATGCAACTTGCTGCTAAGCTAACCTACACGGAATACCATTTCTTTCCCCCGTCGCTACCCTGCTCAAGAATATGCAATGGTTCCCTAATACCCGTGACTATCTGCAAGTTGCTTAACCTCTCGAGGCCTCAATTTTCTCTTTTTTCTAGAGAGACGAGATGGACCTGGAAGGTTAGAGCTGAAGCCCCATATGTGGTTCTGTCATTCTAGCAGAGCAAGGTCAAATTTTCCATGCTGCCACGACCCTGCCCACCCCATCAATCCAACTTGCTAGCCCACAAGCCTAGACCACAGCCCTTCCCGGGCAGCTTGCCCTGGTCTCACACTCCCAGCCATTACTCTTTTCGCCCCCTCTACGTCTGGTTTGTTCAACCTTCAAAGCCTTGGTGCTAGGATAGGAGGATGACTGTGCATAGAGGCTTGGACATAAATAAACCTGATTTTGAGTCTCTGCTTCACAACTTACTATCTGGGCAATCTGAGGCAAATCTCTGAGCTTCAGTGTGTGCAGTGATAACATAGAGGCGATGATAAATACAGGGTTAGGAGTAGTAATTGAGATAATGTATGCAGATGGCAGAGTAGAGTGCCTGGCACAGAGTAAGCGCTCGGTGAATGGCAATGATGACAGCAATGAGCACAAGACTCTCCCCAGTCCTCCCTGCCTTCCCAAATCTGTCTTTGGAATTGAAGTCTTTGAGTATCGTATCTGTGTTATCAATTGTTCAATTGCCAGGTTCACGGTGATAGTCAGAAAGACCTGATGGGCTGTATGTTGGTGAGGAAGGTCTCCCCAGAATCAGAATGCTCACCACTGTTAGTCACAGACCTCTCAAAAACCTGGTAGCTAAAGCTGTAAAAGTACTGAGAGAAAACATAGCGGGGAAGTGACATTAGCTTTGACAATGACTTCTTGGATATCACACTAAAGGCACAGGCAACAGAATTAAAAGTAGGTAAATTATACTGTGTCAAACCCAAATCTTATGAGCATCAAAGGGCACTACCAACAGTGAAAAAGCCACTCATGGAACGGGATAATATGTTTACAAATGGTCTATCTGGTGGGAGATTAAGACCCAGAACATAGAAAGGGCTCCCATGACTCAACAACAAAAAACAAATATAGCCAATTAAAATGTGGGCAAAGAACTTGAACGGACAATTCTTCGGAGGAGATATAGGAACAGCCAAGAGGCACATGAAAAGATCTTCAATATCACTAATCGTTAGAGAAATGTAAATTAAAATCACAATTAGATAACACTTTCCACCCACTGGGCTGACTACTGTAGACAGCAGGCAGGGAGGTGAAGGGAGGGTGGCTCAGTGGTCTGGTTTGGCCTGAGTGCAGGTAAGGCTCTAGGTTCAATCCCCAGCTGCAAACAAAACAAAGCAACAGAAAAGAGCAAGTGCTGGCCAAGTTCTGGAGAAATCGGAACACTTGTGTGTTGCTGACAGGAGCATGACACAGTAAGGTCTTCGTGAAAACAGTACGGCGGTTTCTCGGAAACTTAAAAATAAAGTTGTCATATAACCCAACAATCCCACTTGCAGACATATACCCAAAATAATGAAAAAACAGGGGCTGGAATAGATTATTTGTACACTTAATGTTCACATCAGTATTATTCACAACAGCCAAAAGGTGGAAGCAAGCAAGCAGGGTTCATTGCTAGGCGAGTGGATTAAAAAAGCATATACATTCGATGGGATATTTATTCTCCCTTAAAGAAGAAGGAAATTCTGACACAAATTCTAACATGGACAAACCTTGCAGACATTAAGCTAAGCAGAATACACCGGTCAAAAGGATAAAGACTGCGTGATTACTTTTCTCTTTTCTTTTTTTATTTCTTTTTTGGGTGTGAAGGACTGAACCCAGGGCCTCCCAACACTGGACAAGCAGGCTGCCACTGAACTACATACCCGGCCCTTTTTATTGTATTGTATTGTATTTTGAGACAAAGTCTCACTGAATTGCCCAAGCTGAACCCAAGTTTTCAATCCCCCTGCCTCAGCCTCCCATGTAGCTGGGACTGCAGGTGTACACCGGCACACCCATCATGATTTCACCTTATGAGCACCTTGTGAAGACAGAGAGTAGAATGGTGATTGCCGGGGGCTGGAGGCAGAGGGAGCTTATTGTTTAATGGATACGGGGTTTCAGTTGGGGGTCGATAAAAAGAAAGTTCTAGAGTTGGATGGTGTTGATGTTTGTACCATAATGTGAATGTGATTAATGCAACTGAACTGTGCACTTGGGAACAGTTAAATGGCAAATTTTGTGTCGTATGTATTTTTTACCCCACACACCAAGAAAGCTTGGTGAAAGTTAAAGACCCTTCCCCAGGTGCCTCTGTGCGGGATTTCCCATATTATGCGAGGAAGCTCACCACCTTTCCAGGTTCATCCAGGGCCCTTTGAACAACCCTCACCTGGGGGTGGAGCCAGTCCCGAGTGCCGAGACAATCCTCATGTCCCCCCACGGCAGTCCCTGCCCACGTAGGCCTTTGTGAACACTGCCAGTCCCAGGTCACTGGGCTCCGAGGATGGGGGGTGGCGTGGGGGGTACAGTTTGTAATTATGCAAAGCACATCATTAAAGAAACTCAGCGCTCCTGTGTACACCTGCCCGCCCAGAGGATCCCAGAGGGCAGCAGGCACAGGCCACATTTTGACCTGGCAGAAGGGTTCTCCTAGAGGTAAAACATCTTCAGTCCCTGCTCGGGCCACAGCCCCGCTCCAGAGGCAGCAGGGCTGCCCCGAGTCAGCTCAGCTCCTCCCGCTTCCCGGCGACAGTGCCTCCCGTCACATTGCAGAAGTTGCCTCAGGTCATATCTTGCAGAGGAAGAGCTATTAAAAAATATATTCCATTTGTATTTCCTGCATGGCCCTCCATCTGGAAATATCTTTTATCTGGCAAGTTTTGCAGAGCGAACTGAATCTTGGAGGTGCTGGCAGGTTTATGCTGGCTTCTCTGTCACTCCAATAAGTCATTTCGATCTTCACCTTCACAAGGGTCTCGAAGTCAAGACTTCATATAGGAAACGGGACTGGCAAGGAGCAGCAGCGACTCTTCCTGGCCCAGGGACATCTTCTTAACTCTGAAAACGCCCGCACGGTGGGCCAGAGTGTAAGCTAGTGAATTATTATACACACTGTCTGTGCAAACAGTGCTTCCTTAAAGATGTCTCCCGCCACCCCACTGCCACCCCACCATTGTATAATCTCACCCCACCTGTCCAGGCCACAGTTTGTAATTCTACATCTTGTGATGGTTGGGTTGTGCCCGGCTCCCCCAGAAGACTTCAAGCCCCTTCTGTTGCGAATGGAACCAAAACACCTTGCTCAGTGTGTGGCACACAATAAATACTAATTGGAGGAATGAATGAATGAACCAGTTGACTAGTTAGACCCGCCTTATCTGCCACTTCACTAGTTACTTCAAATCTGGGTTGAAAAAATATCTTCTTTTTGGGAAATGAGAAGAGCCCACTGGTTTAGGTGGCTAGAAGGAGAAAGGAGAAAGACAAAGCGGGAAAAGGAGTCCTTATCTTTGGTTAGAGAAGTATTTCCAACAAGTCCTTGATAAACTGGGGCAAGTAGTGCCAGGGCTGTGTGGTGGCAGGGGCAAGTCCTTGATCACGTTGTGGGGGGCAGGCGGGGCGTTGGCACCGGGCAAAGGATGGATTCTAATGGTTTCTTTGCTGGTTGAAGAGACTGCTTCCTGCCCGGCTTGTTTTCTTCTTATACCAGCCCAGCTTGTAAATGTGAAGGAGCGCCTCTTCGCCCACCGTCAGAGGGCCAGTGTAGCAGAAGCTGCCCTTGTCGCTGCTGTGTGCCCTTTCAGGTGGACTCTCAGACTGGTCCAAGGAGGCAGGGGTTCTGATCATCCCTCGCATCCTTTATATCTCAGTAATCTCCCGTGTGTTCCCAAGGGCAGATCATTTTTCACTTGATAGCAGAGGAAATTAGGCCAACACCCTTCCAAATTTTAAGCCTGTCTACACTAGAAAGTCACAGAGCCCACATTCATCAGATTCTGGCATTCTTGCTCACAAGAAGGCCTTTTGAGCATTTGGTTTTCAAGAGAAAGGGCTTCATGAAGTACTACTCAATACAGAGGCTATATTGTCTAGCAAGGGGCATTTGTTGGTTTGTCTTTCGAGTACGTCAGGCTACAGATGACAGTATAAAATAGATGCACTTACTGTTGCAGACAATTGCTACCTTTTATTGAGCACTTATTATGTGCCAGGCTTTTTTACATTTTGTCTTATGCAACCCTGATAACATCCTTCTGAGATCAGTAGCAGCACTATTCCAATTTTACAAGTGTGGAAACTAAGACTCAGAGACATTTATTAGCTTGCCCAGGGTCCCACAACTGCATAAGTGCAGAGATGGGCTTTAAACCTAGGTCTTCTGACCCTGTGCCCTCACCCTATTCACCATACCAGGGTTCCCCAAGTTTCCCACATATGCATGTCAGCAGTACATATTCTTGGGCTCAGACAATGTCTTTCAGATCAGAATCTTCAGAGACCTCAGAAGACATTTTCCTGGGTGTCCAGTCTAAAGTATCCCCCTCTTATTGCCCCAAGTTTGAGGCCAGCCTGGGTGACACACTGAGACCCTATCTCAAAAAAACAAAAAATAAAGTACAGTGGACCCCCGAAATTTGCAAGGGTTACATTTCTAGAGCACCCATGAATTGTGAAAAACTGCACATTTTGTGTATGGTCAGAAAACTGCCTATAAATGCCTATTTTATAGTTTAAACCCTAAACATGCCGTGTCTCCCGCAGGTATGCATTTTAATTTAATAAAATACTGTATTAATAAAGTCTTAGAAGGTGCAGGGCTTTTGGGCGGCATCTTGGGGATCTTACGGCTTTAAGAAGAAGAAAACTGGGAATAGTGGCGATAGCTACATGCGGTAGAGCAACTTGTTACGATGTGGACATGCAGGTGCACCTGCCGGAGTTGGGTTATAGCAGCAAGGAGAACTGAATAATGCTCTCGAATTAGCTGCTTGCAAACCTCCCGCCAAAACACAATTGCGGAGGATATTCGTAGTTTCCATGAAATTGTGGGGTTTCCATGAACAATTATTAGTTAGGTTCTAAGGAAAAATCCACAAATGACTGAGGCCACAAAATCTGAACTGCGACTTCACGGGGGTGTACTGTACCTTCTTCCCCAGGCGCTAACACGCCTCACACTGTCTTTCTCCACCGCTAAAAGAGTAAGTTCCATCCAGGGATAGGACGCCCAAAATTTCATCTCCTGGAGACAGGACACGGGGATGGCGCTCAGCAGAATGACTGAGGAAACGGAGGAAACTGACCATACTTGTGATGACAAAGGACCATGAGTCCTTACCCTGGATTCCCTGGCCTCCCTTTTGTGTGCCCCAAACTGTTGTGGACATGCATACCTGTCCATTACTGGATCCTTTCTCCCATCATTCTACTGTAGACACCACAATAATGAATTTTTTCTTTTTTTTTTTTGAGACAGGGTCTCACTAAGTTGCCAAGTCGCCCAAGCTGAGCTCAACCATGAAATCCTCTTGCCTCAGCCTCCCAAAGTGCTGGGATTATAGACATGCACTACCATCCTGGCTACACGATAATGAATCTTAAAGATACCAAATGGTTGGTACGTGGTTCCCCAAATGGACTCGCTTCTACTGCTCGCATCTCCGTCGAATCCTGCCCCCACAGGCCTCTCACTCCTGAGAGAATGTTCGCATCCAACCTTTCCTAGTTTTGGTAGGAGACTAGGGCTCCTGGTTGTGGATTCCCACGCCCAGCTGCCTGCCCCAAGGTCCTCTGTTCCTCCAGTCACTACTGTTTTCACTGTGAGCTCGACTCACAGAGGTGGAGTGCCAGACTGCGGGCAGGTACTAACTGGGACCTGCTGGCTACAGAGGGAAGGTCAAAACCCCCGACAGCAGGTTTCCACCACCACAGAAGGCAGGCACTACTGTCCCCTAGAACATCTACCTGGGTAAGATGGACTTACAGGCTGGCTAATTTGAGGCCCGTCCCCCTGGGGGATAGTAGTATTGGCAACTGCAGTGCCACCACCTCTGGCTCCTGGAGAAGACAAAAGAGACCCTGGCCCCCCCAACAGTATTCTAAAAGAGCATGCCTGAGGCCATCTAATCCACCGCAGATGCCCAAGCCTGGAGAGCCACTCACAGCTGCGGGTCGCAGATGTCCCCTGTCATTGTAAATGAGCAGCTCTAAATGCAATTGTGGAGCCTAACGCCCAAAAACGTGACTGTGAAAGCTTTGGGTTTTCACTACCTGGATGTACCTGATATGGCCGATGGCCTGAATGTGGGGCAGTTTCCCCACTCAAAGCCAGGACACCTGGGCAATACTGCCCCGACAGTGCCATTCCTATCTGTTTGGAATATATAACCCTTCTTGGAATACAACCACAGGCCAGGAGTATTACATCATCCTGAGCGGCCAGCAGGACAAACAAAAAGGAACGTGGTCCCGCATTTTTAGACAGCCGTCCCCTGCCCATCCACTCTTATCACAGCTATGATGCCCAAGAAGACTTTCTGGCCGGGGAGGGATGTTGCACTGGGGTTGGACTGGGACGGGCAGAGGCGGGAGGTGGGGCCGCTATGTGAAGAGCTCCAGCGTCAGTGAAGACTGGAGAAAGGAGTTGTGGGGGCAGATGACTGAGCGGGTGAGGACGGGCGAGCGCCAGGCAGGCCTGGCCAAGACTCGCTCTTGGGAGTCAAGGCAAGTGAAGCCACATGTAGCGTCTCATTTGTCCTTTCATTAAGTGTGTGGGGTACGAATGACTGATCTGCTGCTCTTGTGCTATCACAGCCTCATGGCACTGCCCTGAGGAACCTTTGCAACCTCAGTCAGGTCATCCTGCACCTCGATTTGAAACTCTCCAGTGCCTCAGCCAGAGTAGAAGCCAGAGTCCTAAAGGCCCTGCAGGTCAGACCCAATAATCTCTGTCTCCTTCTCCTGTATCCCTTCCTCCCTCTGCTTCAACCACACAGCCCTCACCCCGTTATCCCTCAAATTCTTTACTCGTTTCCTTCTCCCTGGAACATTCTTCTGCAGGTGCCACTTCCCCCCACCACTCAGTACAGAGGGCTGAACTCAGGGCTTTCACACGGAGCCACGTTTCCAGCCCCTCCCCTTTTTATTTTTTGAGAAAAAGATCTCGCTATGTTGGGAAGTTGCCCAGGCTGGGCTCAAACTTGCAATCCTCCTGCTTCAGCCTTCTAGAGTGCTGGGATTACGGGCACATGCCACCACACCTGGCAATTCTCCCCATCAGAAAAGTTTTGTTTGGCCACCTGAATAAGGCACTCACAACACTGACCACCTATTCCCTTTTCCCTCACTCTGTCTATCTGTCAGTTTCCCCCGGCTCTTATCACCATCTGACGTACTGCACGTTTGCTTATTTGTTCCCTGTCTCTCTACTTTGTAAGCCCCATTCAGGCAAGAGCACTGTGTCTTGGTGACATCTACACATCCCTAGTACCAGGAACGGTTCCTGCCACATATTAGGTGCTCAATAAATGCTTAGTGAGTAGATAAATAAGGCATGTGTTGCCATCCTGATGTGATGGAAGGGGAAATTGAGGCTTGGGAAGGATAAGCAACTTGACTAGGCAGGACAGCTAGTGGTTGCCAAAGCCAATTTCAAGCCCAGAAAAGCCTAAGTGCAAAGGCTGAGCTCTTTTCTATTAGGGCGGAATACTCCCGAGGAGTTTTGGGCTTTTGTAACTGAGAAAAGGGGTTGGTACTAAACGGAAGTGGGGAAGCTGCACAGGTTTGTGTGGTGATAGGGGAAAGAGGGTAGGTTCAGCTACTTCTGTTTGAATGAGGGGGTAGCCACTTGAGCATCTCCTGTGAGCCGGGTACCGCAGTGGGTGCTAAGGATTTAAGCTAGCCAGGCGTGATGGCGCACACTTGTAACCCCAGCACTCTGGGAGGCTGCCCGCAGTGTACAGCTGCCCACGTGTTTGCGCAGGGACACGCTGCACAGGTCTGGACCAGGAGCATAGGGTCGCACCTGATGGCCCAGGTGTGTGGTGGGCTGCGCACATGCCCAGGTGTGTGTGAGTGCACTCTGTGATGTCCGCACAATGATGAAATCTCCTGATGATATATTTCCCAGAGCATCTCGCTGCCGTTCAGCAATTCAAGACTGTACTTTGCTCACTTATTTAGCTAGAAAATGAGTGCTTGTCATATGCCAAACACTGTTGGGATCAGGGTATAAAACAGACGAAGTAGATACTATGTGTACACGTGAAGAACTCACAACTGGGGCTGGGGATCTGAGTGGTACAGAGCTTGCCCAGCAAGCGCAAGGCCCTGAGTTTGATCCCCAGCACCTCCCCCCACAAAAAATCCCTCACAACCTCACGGCAAGTCACTATAAATGATACTACTATTATAATTCATGTTAAAAACAACGGCAATGATGACTAACAAGGACTGAGTGCCAACCACTGTCCGGATACTTCCATGACTTCTTTATTCCATCCTCACGACGACCTCTGGGTGGCCTCACAGAGGAACAAACTGAGACTGCCTGGTCCCTAAAGTCTCAGGTGACTGTCTGGCAGGACAGAGTAGTGCTTCATTCATTGACACGGATAATGTCAGGAGGGCTTTGGAGAGGACTCAACATTTCGGGTGGCTGCCAAGGAAGATGGGCTCGTCTAAACAGAAACATCAGAGCAAGGACTTGGCCGAATGAAAGCACAGGGTCTACTCCAGAGGGGACTTGTAAGATGTCAGCAAGATACGAGATGTAAAACCCTGGTACAAGGTAGCCCGGCACAAGCCAGACTCTCCCAAATGCGCGTTTCCCTTCACAGGTCCTTGGGGGTGGCAGGACCAGGTGGCCGCCATGGTTTGTAAGGTCACCTTCTAAGTTGTAATCTCGGAAGCCAAGGCTTCTCCAATGCCCTCCATTCCAGACCCTCCCCAGAACCAGGGTGTGTTTGGAAATGCTAACAAGGGCAGCGGCCACACCTTCTTATCGCATGCACGCATGTGTGCACACACACACACACACACACACACACACACGAGTTGCTAGGGAGTTGGCCGCAAACACCCACCTCTCTTTTGGATCAGAATAACTGAGCGGTCCCCCTTGGTGGCTGGTGTAGAAGAACAAATTAGATGGGTAAATTAGCAGCCCCTGAAGACATTAGTCACACAGCGAGAGCCTTACTCACCGTGGGCCTCTCCAAGTCCAGGCCTCCAAATTGATGGCCTTCCTGCTGCTGAGCAAGAAGCCGAAGTGCCCAGAACACCGTGGGGGAAGCTTGAGGGCTTGAGCCCCCTTTGGAATCTTTTTATTTTAAAAGACAATTTTAATTCCACTTCTTCTGGCTCCGTGAAGAGGAAGAAAAGAGTTCCCTTGCAGTCCTCCACGCATGGGAGAATTAATGAAGCCTGCTCACTGGAGGTGATGTAATCTCAGCGGCTCCCGGATCCAGATCAGATCTCGGCTGTCCACCCCACTGACGCCTTCTGGGCTGATCACCTTGCTTGCACGCGTTCCTTCTCAGGAGGCCACGGCACCCTGGCACCCAGTGCCACCTCCTCTCTCGGCCAGGTCACTCGCATGCCTCTGTGGACAGCCAAGCCCGCCCCATGGTGAAGACTGAGAGGCTGTTTCCCTCTCACTTCTGCTGCAGGGCAGCTTCTGTCCTGTAGGGTGCTGTGGACCAAAGTCTGGAGGCCTGAACCTGTTGGGCGCCTCGTTGTCCATCAGATGGGGTGGCACCTCCGCCCTTGTGCAGGCTGGCTGGGCTCTCTGTGGCTTCCTGGGCCATCGGGGAAATCCGCTGTGTTGTGCAAGCCCCGCATGGTCCGAATCAGAACTTGCGCCCTCACCTTCTGGCCCAGAATGTGGAGAACACTGGAGTCTCAGCTTTGTACCAGTTCCACTGGATGCTGCAGGTCCAGGATGCCATCTTTGACCCTGCCCCATGGAGCTCCCTGATGGTCCTCAGACTCTGCCCTTTGGTCATGCCCCCCCCCACACCATCAGCCAGTATTTACTCTTCTCTCTTGCGCAATGCGGCACCCTATTGCTTTGGTGAAGGGGACCTGCTGGCTGAAGCTCAGAGACAGACCTGGACCGGAATCTCAGCTCAGCCACTCACTAGCCGGACAGACTTAGACACGGTACACAGCCTCTCAGAACCTCAGCACCGTCACTTGTAAAACAGGGACCCCTTCTGCAGTGTTGTCAAGTGGCTTAAAGGCGATAACGGCAGGAAAGAGCTTGTGCAAGGGCCTGCATTAGGTAATACACTCGACACTGTCTTACTTTGCATTAATTTCAGTGTATGGATTTAATGGTCTCTTAAGTGAATACTAAACTCTTCTAACTTTACTCTTCTGAACCCTCGGGGCCTGGAATAGCTATGAGAGAGAGTGCAGAAGTCACTCAAAGGAAACTCCAGGGTCTCTTTTTCTCTTCTCCATCTTTTTTTGGGGGGGAGTGCTAGGGCTAAAAGCCAGGGCCTTGAACATCATGGGCACGTGCACACCGCTGAGCCACATCCCCAGCCCTTCTCTTCCCTCATCTTCACCACAGTGCTCTTCTCAGCTACCTTCCTGGGCCTGACTCCTTGATCCTAGACTTTGGGGCTGCTGTGAACTTTTACTTCCTTGCACCCCACCTCCTAGCAGGCTCCCTGGGTGCCGGAGTCCTGGATTATACATCGGTGTCCCTGAAGTGACTGCTTCCCTGCGTGGGCCTCAGCTATCAGCTGCTTCCCCATGTACACATCACCTATCTGCCAGGCTGGGCCCTTTCCTGGGGTGACAGCTTTCCCAGCCTCCCCCCAAGTCTCCTCCAAGCATTAGCAGCCCACCCCGCTGCGAAGATAACTTTTATAGCTGATCTCTGGCGGCACCTCCAACCTTCCAATTAGGAGCCTGTCAACACCCGGGCCATCACTCTTGCGGCAACAGTTGACAGCATAGGTGCCTGCTGAGGCTGCTCCGGGAGAGTCGAGTAAAATTATTTCCATGGTGGCGGCGGCACTGAGCACGGAGTTGCAAGCTAGGTGAACTGGACCCTAGTCTATTCTTCTCCTTCTGCTATGAGGTTTGAATCATTTGTTTTTTCTGATACTGGAGACTCAGCCCAGGACCTTTGCACTGAGATACATTCCCACATTCCTAGCTCCCCTTTTTATACCTTATTTTGAGATAAGTTCCCACTAGGTTGCCCAGGTAAGGCTCAAAATTTCAATCTTCCTGCCTCAGCCTGGGATTACAGGCCTTTGCTGATGCGCTTTGCACCAGGAGGCATCTCATTCTCCTTGAATCTGCAGCACAAACAAAGAGCCTGGAGCGCAGTCGCACCGGACAGATGAACACACAGGAGTTGAAAAGGGCCAAGGGCACATTGCTAGCCAGCAATATCTGTCCAGGCCTAGTTCATTTCCTTGTCTTGCGTATGCAAATGAGAAAGTTAGCTCACGAGTGATTGTTCACTATCTTTGCTTTCCTTTATTTGTGTCATTGCAAACAGACCAGACAAGAGAGCATGCTGATCCCTTCCCCCTTCCTCTTCCACCGTCTCCAAACCCCCAACTCTTGCTGAGGCTCTCTGACAGCCAAGGCCATTTTCAGAAACTGGGAGCCGACGCAGGAAGTATGACACAATCTAACATTTCTCTTATCTGGCAGGGTGGTCTGGTGGTTTGCACAGGGACTCTGCGAGTCGGAAGTCTGGCTTTCTATTTCTGGGACTGAAGGGAAACCGTGTAACGACAGTCTTTGCAGCGCCGCTCACTCTGGCTTTCTCTTTCTCTCAGTCCCCATCCTGAGCCCGCCTTGGACCAGCTTACCCACACCGCCCTCCCGCCCCGCTGCAGCCTTGGGTGAGGCTGAGAAGGCTGGTGGTAAATCGGTGAAAGACAATCCAAAGAAACACAAAGTGAGGGTGGTGAGCAGGAGAGGTCTGGGGCAGAGGGTAGGACGCAGGGATGACTGGCGAACCACATCAAACTAAGCCATTTCTCCTACTACCACTTGAGAGCTTGAAATCGTGGGCGGCTCTCAGAGGTGGAGATTTGTTCACTGAGCAGCGTCCATGTGCCTAGAAGAGAGAGTGGCAAGGAAGTGAACGCTGCTTTGCAATCCAGGAAGCAAATCTAGAAGTAAGGAAGTGGGCACGCTCTTTGATCTGAAGTAGAAAAAGTAGGGGAGAGAAGGAGAAGACACCCAAGTGACAACCAGTTGGGTGGAATCAGAAAGGGACAAAAGGAAAAGGGGAGAGCATTACGACCTGATCTTGTGAAGGGCACAGAACGAGAATAACACATTTTCTTTACTGCTCAACCTGGGACAGTCTACACAGCAGCTTTGGAAAGGCCTGCAGAGGGGTTATCTGTGTCAAACCTGCCTCACACTGACAGCGTCAGTCTCCAAGGAATTCTGTTGCACCCCAGACTTCAAAGACCGTCGCGATTTGCACAGCCTTGAAATCGATAGAAAACTTTCAACGTTTAATCCATCAAACAATCCCAGTAAAACTATGGAAGGCCCTGGGCTGTATCTAGAAAGAACAAGGCAAGTTGGGGGAAAATAGTCATTTAACATGCCACTTCCTTCCTCATTTCTACCCTACTGATCTTCAGGTCTCAATTCCAGCTACTGTAGTTGCTTTAACAACCAGAAAGCTGTGAAACCTTTGGCATTATCATTAGAGTGAGACCCTGTGGAAGTTTTAGGCTGAGCCTCGGCCTGGCTGATCAGATGGTATCAGCCATGGGGCATTGCTTTGGGTTCTGAGCATTTTTCTCTCTACAAGGAAGGCTCAGACCTGGAATCCTGCTTTCCAGTTTAACTGTGTGTGAATATGAAGACTGCGCAGGCTATGGTGGGAACGTGGGGTTCCGTAGCTCAGTGTTCATATCTCAGCAAAGACCAGCTGGCGTGGTTCCAGCCTGGGGTGCTTAGAAGAAAAACTACTGTCTCTCTGGAGAGGCAACGCTAAGAAAAGGACACTAGCTTTGTAGGTAGAAACCCCAGATTTGAATTCTATCTCATCTACTCTTTCCACCTCTACTTTGCATCTATAAATGAAGTTTAAAAACTCTGAGGTTTTTGTGAGAATTTAAATAAATACATATGTAAACATACATACGCACACATACACACACACATATATATATTTCTGATGTATAGTAAATTGCAATATATTGCCCCTTTGTCTCAAAGCACATGTGTAGACTTAATCTCTTTCTTTCTTTCTTTCTTTTTCTTTTTTTCTTTTTGAGAAACAAAGTCTCACTATGTTACCCAGGCTGGCTTTGAACTCCTGGACTCCAGGGAGCCTCCTGCCTCAGCCACCCATGTAGCTGAGACTATAGGCATATACCACTGTGCCCTGCTCAAGACTTAATTTTTAAATACTAAACAAAGGGACGGTTTTCACTGGACTTCCAGCCTGTTGATGTTCGTGGAGAGAAAGCTTCCAACTGGCAGAAGCTACCAAAGCGGATCGGGACCCAGACCTGCGATGCTCTATTAAGTGGAGCCCAGCAACATTAAGCCAGGTCCTTGCACTTCTCTACCAGCCTGCTGCAAAGCACTTGTCTCATTTGCTTTCCAGTGTGTCCTCATCTTTGTGAAAGATGAGGTAGCTTTAGCTGGCTTTGGACCTATATGAACCTGTCTGGATACCCACAAGCCACCTCTGTTCCCCACACCTGATTATTTCCGGATCAAGGGGACGTTCTGAGGACGGTGTCCCAAGGAGAAGCAAAGTTTAAGGGTACATCTGTCTCATTTAACAACAGGTAAGAGCAGAGTGAGGGCAGACATGTTTCCGAGAACCGCTCTGGGCCCCCACTGGAGTCACAGAGCGGACGAGCTGTGCTAACAGGGAATGCAGATGGACCCAAAAGGTTTTCACTGAAGTGTTTGGGAACAGCAGGGCACGAGGCTCTGAGACCAGCTGCCAGGCCGTGAACAATGGCGATGGCACTGGCAGCTTCAGAAGACGGAGAGCCAATTTCAGTTTCCCTGCCAGCAGCACCCATTTTCGAGGCCACTCACTCATTCACATATTCATCCATTCACCCAATGCATTTACGGAGCGTCTATGATGTGCCATCAATTGGTGCAGAAATCAGTATCAATACTTGTGAGTCCGTGAGAAACAAGTCACTGAGATCCACTCCCCAAACTAGTGGGAGGAATGGGAGAGGATGTGATATGGGGTCTTGGGTCCCCATACAGCAGGGGCCAGGGCAACCAATCAAGTCCTGCCTGGGTTTGCCTGCTGGCTCATGGGGTTTGGGATTCACCCACGATGCTGCTCTGTAGAAAGAACGGGCCCAGATGCATTGGCTCCTAAGATCTAGACTTCATCTAAATTTCTACAGATAGGAACTCCTGGTCCTTATATGGAGCAATAATGAATTACAAACCAGAAAATTTTAAAGTAGCTTATATTACCTTATGATCCTGCTTTGGATTATCAGCTTCTGGAAGTGTCTGCACCCCCCATTCCTTGCTTTTACCCCTCTTTGTGGTTGGATCGGGTGCTATTTTGCTTTGGTTCCTTGTTACCATGTGGATTCACAGGCCCAGAAATAACAGTAATCTGGATGTCAAAGCAAATTCTTCTGGTTTCTAAGCACAGTATTGGTGAATAATTTTAGAATGGTTTTAAACTACGCTGGCCAACATGGTGGACATTTGGAAAGTATTACAGCATGCTGACTTTAACCAATGGCCAATAGTTTCCAACCTTCGGTCTGGAATGAGTCAAGAGAACTGGGACCTTATCTATCTCCCCAATGTGGCTTGAGTACGTCACCGAAATTCTCTAGAAGCCAAGTTTCCTCATCCTACTTTGAGACTTTTTTCTAGTACTGGAGATTGAAGTCAGGGTCTTTCAAACTGAGCTACAGTCCCAAGGCCACTCTCCCCACTTGTTGAGACAGAATCTCACGAGTCCCTAGGTTGTCCAGCCTGGGCTTAAAATGGCAATCCTCCTGCCTCAGCTTCCCAGAGTGCTGGGATCATAGATGTGCACCCCTATGCCTGGTTTACACTGAGATTTTAAGATTCAGTTTTCTTCCAACTCTGGCAGTCTGTGCCTATGTTTTAGAGCAATATGTCATGAACAGTGCATTGGCTCATGAATCTACAGTTGGTTTTGTGTCCAAGATTAGAAAATGTGGCCATGTCCTTTTCACTGGGGGCAGGCAGGTTGTGAAGGAGCACTACCTAATTACTTACCTGTCCTCCTTCTATATTAGGACAACTAAGAGAGAGGCGAGGCTGCTGAGTGGGCATTAAACCATGATAGATGCTCTGCAGTGGTAATGCTGAAGAATGGCCACCCCATCCACCTGTGGCCCAGCAGGGGCCCCCATCACCTTTTCCAGCGTTTAGGCCAAAGGACCTTATGCTAATAGTCTCGATGAGTAAGACCGGCTGGACAGATGAAGCTTCCCTTGGTGGCCTGCCGCACCTGTCCACGGCCCCAGAGATCCCTGTTTTAAAGCAAGCATGGCTGCTGCTAGCCCTAGGATGCCTTTGCAGAATTAGAAAAACGGCCCCTTTCACCTCTGGCCAGACACAGCCACATCAGTGTGCAGAGCATGGCAAACAGAAGACCAACTGGCTTCGCCCAATCATCAGCTCTGCTGCTCAACCTCAGCAGTGGCCTGGGCAGGAGCACATTTTATGGGCTGAGGATAGAACTGCAAGAGGAGGGCCTGGACGGCTCCTGCTGCAACCCCAAAGACATCGTCGTAAGTTCTATGTCTGTGGTATCCAGTAAGGTGCCACTAGCCACCATGTTGTGATTTAAATTTACATTTCAGGAGTTGGGGATTTAGCTCAGTGGTAGAGCGCTTGCCTCACAAGTGCAAGGTCCTGAGTTCAATCCCCAGCACCAGAAAAAAATATTGACTTTATATTTAAATTAATTAAAATTAAATATAAATAAAATTCCATGCCTCTGCCTACCAACTTCATGTTCACTGACCAGCAGCCACCCAGGGCCAGTGGCTACCATGTTGGAAGTTGCTGGTATGGGACGTTCCCATTAGCACTGGAAGCCATCTTGGACAACACGGTCCTATGGAATCACTTTCAGGAGTATTAGTCACCTCTAAATCCTGATCAGCTCCTGACTTGCCATTCTCCGTGGACTCATTCTCCACCCTTTACAGACTATTCACTTATGTGAGTTGAGTTCAATCACCACACTTTTTGTTGAGAGTGTTTCCTCTGGCTAAAATGTCCTTTCTCTACCAATAACTGCCCAGTCAGTCAAATCTTGCTTGCTCTTCCAGGACAAAATCAAATGGAAAACCCCTACCTGGGCATGATAGCACAGGTCTGTAATCCCAGCTTTCTGGGAGGCTGAGGCAGGAGGATTGAAAGTTTGAGCCCAGCTTGGAGAACTTTAGCAAGGTCCTGTCTCAAAAAAAAAAGACACTACTTTCACCTGAGAGCTCTTAAAGCTGCACAGTGGTTGTCACAGCACCTTCAGCGCTGGTTCAGGTTGGCCCACCCTGATCCCTGCTCACTGTGCCCTGGGGCAAGCACCCATCCTACTTGTCTCTGCGTCCTTAGCGTCTGTAAGAATGACCCTCAACACTGCAGGGAAAAGCTTCTTGAACCCTATCATTAAGGTCCTGGTGGGACAATCACGTCATACTATTTTAGTACTACCAATCATTTTTAATAACTTAACTTACACTCTTTCAGTAGTGTTTTTCATTGCAATACATTGGCCACTGTGTGCTCGAGGCTCTTTGCGCCCTGCTAGGGGCAGCGGCTTGGGGATGGGCAACCTCCACGGTGGCTGAGCTAGGAGCCGCAGAGTGACATCTGCACAGACATTTCTGCAGACCCTCAGGGACCTCTCATCTGAGGGGGTGGTCATTGGTCACCAGACCCAGATCCTGCGTTGGCATGTCTTAGGCAGGAGGTAGGACGAGGGGTTCAGCTGAGCAGAGGTTCGGGGCAGCTGGCCCTAAATCACACAGACACATGCTCACCTACCAAGCACAGGGCAAGGTCGAGGTCTGAGGAGGCCTGCATCCTGGAGGCCCTGACCTGGAAGAGAGTAGAGGGGCCTTGTCCACACAGCCTTCGCACACACAGCCTTCGCTTCTCCATACTGCCCTGAGCCCTGTCCAATTGGTACCTCCTTTCCTCTCCGACGTGTTATAACTTTTCCTGTTGCTTATAACTTGGGAACCAAAGAAAAGCACTTCTGGCTGTGCCTGGGAGAAGCCATGTTTCTCCAGCGCTTGTCTCTCCTCGGTCCTCGGAGGCGCACCATTTCTGCAGGAGGCCTGGGTGAGCTGGCGGGTTTTGTGATGACGTTTACAGTTTCTTTTTCTTTCTCCAAGAAACTTTTAGCTCACGAGTCCTAAGTACCTCTGGATTTCTTGTTACAAATCTCTTCCTGCCTGGGGAGAGACATCTTGCACTCAGAACTCATTAAAAAGAGTGGGCAAGCTGGGGGAAGAAGCCCCAGCTGTCAAGCACAGCCTGTATCCCCGTGTCCCCAACACAGAGTTGTGGGGGCCGGCACTGAGGGACGACCGCAGTGATTGTCGAAGTGCCAGTCCCCGACCTCCCACTGTAGTCGCCTTGGTTTTATCTTTTTCTGCCCTTGATCTCCTTTCTCTTCTGATTTTCTTGTTTCCCATTTTCTCTCACCTCTGCACATGCCGTAAGTCTCACAGCGAGTCCCCAGGCATCGTATGGCCCACTAGGGGCACCCAGCCCAGAATAATACTTTGATGTGGTCTCTGAGCTTCAGCTGACCACATCTGTGCCCCCTCCCAACCCACAGGAAACTTGTCTGTTGAATGATTTGAGGTCCAGACTATAGAGCGAGTGCAAAGTGGCAGAGTCAGGAGCGGAGACACACATTCAAGGAGGGAAACACCCCACTTTGAGGAGCTGGGAGCTCTCTGGCCGGCCAGCCCTTCCCTGCCCACCTCAGGCCTCCCACACTTGTCATTCGAACCTTGGCAGCCTGCCCCTGAACCCTTGTGTTCCTGGTCTGACTTCCTCTCCATTTGGGATGCAGGCTGAGCCTAGGCGCTAGGAGAGGTTAGCCTCGTCTAGTCTGACAACCCGCTGTCACTGCTGGTGATGTGACGCTTGCACCGTTCCCTGGCTGTTTAAGCCCCGTATCGGAGTCGGGCCTCTGTGTCTAAATCTAAACATTACATATAACGTAGAGGCTCAGATCACAGCACCTCAAGTCAGGCTGCGTATGAACCCAATTCTGTTGCTTCCTAGTGATGTAACTGTGGACATATTATTTTCCCTTTCCTTGCCTCCTTTCTGTTACGTATAAAAGGTGGGGATTACGGGACTCATCTCGCGGCAAGGCTGTGAGAATTCAGTGCAAAGGAACTAGAAACAGTGCCTGGAACTAGAAAAGCTCTCTGTGGATGGCAGCTTCTATCTTTACCACTATCTTTACAGGGATTTTCATGACTTTCTAAATAAGAAGTAAATTGCTTTCTCAATTCTGAGATCTGAAAGTTTTTTTTTTTTTCCTGAAAGTTTTTAAAAGATGTTTTTCATGGAAAACCAGACTGAAGGATTCGGAATTGCCCCGAGGCTGACTACCGAGGTCTATACTGTGCAGGTGGTATTAAAGCCTAACAGTTCCTGGCTCCCGCCCCGGGCCTCTGGGGAGCCTACGGCACTCCTAGTCACTTCTGGCCAGCCCAGAATATTCTTTTCCATTAGCTGTCTATAGGCCTTTGCCCTGACTATCTACAGATACATTTGCATTTTTAAAAATTTCATTTTAAGATCTATAAACAGGATGAGATTTCTGGTGTCACACGTCTAGAGAAGAAGGGACTCAACGACAAATGTCAAAAGAGTCCGGGAGAACACTTGAGTGTCCGTCTAGGACACTATGTGTGCAGAACCGAAGTTCAAGGCGGGTGGCGGACAATAACTAAGGAGCCCGACCTGACAGAGCAGACAGAGTGTCGTAGAGGGAAAAGGTGCAACAGAGATCAGGAAGCAGAGATGTGTTCACGGAGAGAAGTCAAAAGCAAGAGCCACAGGCAGAAATTCTACTCAAGAGCCCAACATTGCTCCCCAGCATCTCCTGCAGGATATGGGGCTGACTCTGAGGTAGGGAAACCTGCTGGGGTTGAGAATGAGGGCTCCAGCTCGTGGTAGTCCTGGAAAAGTCACTCCTTCCCCGTCTTCTCAGTCCCTGTGCTCTGCGTGGCCTCCCTCTGTCCCCAGAGTCGATGTGACCGCACCAGGCCAGTCAAAGCGTTGTCTCTCTCTGGCCTCTGTGACTGGCTCAGAGAAGAACAGTCAGCTCAGACAGCTGACAGGACTGCAGCCATCGTGCTGCTGTCAAGACTCAAAGGTGAAAAAGAACAGAGCAAAGAGGAGCAGCAGAAGAAAACCAGGTTGGAGTGACGTTGTTGGAGCCTTTAAAACCACCTGTGGCCAGATCCAACCCCTGCCCAAATGTAAATTCCCATTAAATCGACTGGGTGATGTTTTTCTATCACCTTTAGCCAAAAGTTTCCTCACTGAAGGCTGAAGCAGCTGAAGATGGCCTCTTTCCAGACCTACTTGCTCATTAATACAGAGCAAGCTCCTGGGGTACCACGAAATCATAATACCACTGGCCTAAGGCCTCGGGAAATTTCTGGCGACTGCCTGCTATTACTGGGGCAGGGCTGGCTTGGCAGAGCAAGGACCAAGCAAACAGGAAATCAGCTTATTCCTGATGTCGTCTATCTTTATATTCTGCGTTAATATTTCCATCAGCCATTGAAAGAGTTCAGTTGAGTGCCATTAGTTTGAAGGGCGTGGTTACACTTCAAAAAATTATCTATCTATCTATCTGTCTATCTATTATCATCTGTCTCACTGCAGAAGAACTAAAGGTAGAAGTGATCCTACTAGGGGAAGGCAAACACAGCGGCAAACATAATGAGAACCTCAAACCCTCTGATCTTTTTTCGTCTGTGGCAAATAGCAAAAACACTCAGTATTATTAAGTATCAGTTATCATTGCTCATTTCTTCCTTTGAACAGGCATAAAATTTGAAGAATTGGTTGCTATGAGTACTAGTTAGATTAGGGAACGCACTGGAAGAACAGACACCCAAATGTGCAATGACTCAACATAATTGAAGCTGATTTCTTGTCTCCATGTGGTACTGAACCGGCAGGCATTTGGCAGGCCAGGCTTCCGGCTGGCGGAGACTCTGCCACCTTCAGGATGGGAGGAACTGTCCATTCCAGTGAGCCAGGTGAGGCAGGAGCATGAAGGGGCCTTGTCAGGGAGGCTTTATGGGCCAGAATGCACACGGTGCTTGGGGGGTTTGGGCATTTAGCTCAAGAGGTAGAGCACTTGCCTAGCAAGCACGAGGCCCTGAGTTCGATCCCCAGCATCCTCCTCCCAAAAAAGAATGATTGTAACTTCCCCTCTCCTTCCACTGGCTGGATGGGTGGCCATAGCTAAGTGCAAGAGAATCTGGGAAATGTAGTCTGTCTGGGTGCCCAGAAAGAAAAAGAAAACGTGGATTTGGAAAGCAACTCTTTATCCCTGCCACGCCAGACAATGATGGTTTTCTGAATTTGAATGTCATACTTAGCTTGCAATTTCTTTTCAGTTTCTTGAGTTCTTTGCAACGCTTGATAGATTTGAGGCTACAAGGCCCATCTCATAACTGGCAGACAAGCCAATTATTGCCTTCCTGTACATTCAGGTGGATGCTCAATACATGTTTGTTGAGTGGATAGGTAAATTCAGAAAGGTACAAATAAATGGAACTCGTTAAAGGCAATACCTGTTTATTGTTCTTCAGATCAAGCAGTTTCATTTGTAAATAACTGGGGAAAGGAGATAAAACTTAGCTTCACCTTTCTTAGAATTTTTGCATAACTAGTCATCTTCTCCTACCATGTTAGTTTCACAGATGCATAAATATCATAGGAAGGAAAGTGAAAGAAATAAAAAGCAGGCACACGTGCTCTTTTCCATTAAACTCAACTATTACCAGTTGCCGAGTCTGAAAGGTCAGAAATGAAGTCTCCAAGAAAGAGACGACGATTTTAACAGGGCCTGTTCTTGGTACACCTAGGAAAACAGCGCTCTCTTCATGCTGGGTGCCTCCCTATGCAAGAGCCCTTAGCACACAGCTTGTTAGAGCCTCCTCTGCAGCGAGACTGGCCCGCGTGTCGAAAATCTCATGAGCGCTTTTCAATAACATGGCTTCCTCTCGCAATACTGGCACCTTAGTGCTCTTTTTTTTTTTTTCCACTTTTTTATTTTTAATTCTCATTTTAAAACGTTATATGCTTTTTGAAGTGCTTTTACAGCCAGGATTTTTGGGGGTTTGTCTGTTTGTTTAGAGATAGGGTCTAGCTATGTAGTTTAGGCCAGCCTTGAACTCACTATGTAGCCCAAACTGGCCTCAAACTTGTGGCAGTCCTCCTGCCTCAGCCTCCCGAGTGCTGAGATTATAGGCGTGCGCCGCCACACCCGGCACAGCCAGGATTTTATTCAGACCTCATAAATCTGTGAAGGTGGCTTTAGCAGCACCTGCAAGGGTGACTAGTGCATACACTAAGGTGGACAGAGCGAGAACTAACCCCAGGCCCTCTGCCTGCCCACTAACCCATTGTGCAGACAGGGGACACATTACTCTCAGATCATTCCCTCTGTTCAGTCCCTACTCCTGTTTTCTATTCCTGATCAGAAACGGCAAAAACAAGACAGATGATCAGGATCCCTCTAGTTAACATGGCATCTCTATCCCCCCCCGAGAAGTCGTCCCCAGTAGGTGAGAAATTTGTCCCCTCATCTTCCTGCCTACCTTACTTACCGACTAGAAACTTGCCTGACTTTTTCTCGTTGTAAACTGAGGCTTTCTGCTGTGATGGGCTCCTTGTCATAGAGAATAGATCTGCTTCCCTCTAAACTTTTAGAAATAGACTTTGAATATGGCAGAACAAGGTTTTGAGTTGATTTGTTTTTCAAATTATACGGCGGCTTCCTCACTCCTATAAATGAAGTCGCTTGCTGGCACTGTGTCACTGGGGCTTACAGATAGAAGCTGGGTGATTGCCACCTAACGAGACAAATAAAAAAGGATGAGAAATGAACTCTGAGCGACTAAGTCCACTGCAGTGTATATAACTGCTTTATGTTTAGCAGCGGCCACGGCAAGTTCCTCCAATTTGTGAGCACAAAAATAAAGCATTTTCCTGGGAATTACCTCTGTTTTTATTTTGGTTTTGGTGCTAAGGATCGAACTCAGGGCTTTGTGCTTATGAGGCAAGCACTCTAACCACTGAGATCAATCCCCAGCCCCCTGGGAATTATTTCTAACCTGCACATTTTTTCCATAGCTAGGTTTGCCTTGACCCCAGGGGGAAACCCTTAGAGATCACTGCTTCCCACCAGCAGTTCCCCTGAGGCTTTGAATCCCATCGTGGGGCCAACGATTAATTATAACAACGAGAAAGACACTGTTCATCCAGGCCTCCTTCCTGCTTTTAAATTCACATAACCGCTTGAGCCCTGGACAGCTGTTGATGTGTGGGTGTCTGCATGTGTGTGTGTGCACGCATGCACATGAAATAATCCAATTAAAATTAGGTGTACAATACCCAAGTAAAAACTCTAACGGGAAAAGCATCAAAATAATTAATGTAACTATATGAGTAGTGATACTAATGGAAGATGTTGTGTCTTTTACTCTATTCTTTTTTCTAAAATAACTGTATCATGTTATTATTTAAGTAATTTTAGATTAAATCAGCATAAAAATTTTAAGTACTTTTTTATTCCTTCAGTGTTCACTAAACATCTATTATGCAGCAAGCTCTGATCTGTGGGCCCAGGATGCAGGGGTGAGTAAGACACAATTCTTTCTTTCTTTCGCTACTCAAATAGGGACACAGGTCATGAACAAGCGACCATATAGGTTTGTTAATTATGTAGTCCACAAATACTGAGAACTTGCTGTGTCTGAAAAGTCTTCAGGAGTGTGGACCAGCGATGAACGAAGCAGGCGAACATCTTTGCCTTTGTGGAGCTTGCATCCCAATGAGTGTAGATATTGTTTACTTCCCATTAGAATGAGTTACAATGAAGGAAAAGTACTGGGGACCTGACGAAGCCTGAAAAGTCTGAAGTGAATTCCCTGAGAAAGTGACAATGATTCTAAGTGCCTCAAATAAAACAGGGCTTCATTTTGCTGTCCAGGACTGCAGAGTTTCCCTGAATGTGGCAGGAGTCCCCAGAGTGGCTCAATTCTGGGGGATGCTCCCTGCAGAGGTCTGGCTCTCAGTCCCATCTGCTGCAGAGTATGATGTGGTGCAAAAGCAGCCCTGGGCGACATGTGGCCTCCAGGCCTCAGGCTGACAGTGTGCAGACGAATTTGGGGAGCGAGCTCCCATTAGTAGTCCTTGTCCATCTTTGCAGCAGTACATTGTTTCTGGGAAGTCCTGATACAGAAACCAGCAAGGCCATCCTTCCCTGGCGGTGCAGACAGTAACTAATGGGCCTTCCTCCCACAGTTGGGAAACTGGAGCAGAGAAGGCAAATCCAGCCTGAGCCGGAGGCCTCTGCGTCGCTGCATAGGAGAAACTCCATTTCTGGTTTGCCCCTCAGACCTGGGAGCTCCAGGTCACCGGCCTGAGCTGCTTAATGCACATCACGCCTGAGCCTACTTGGAAATGGCTGAAGGCACTTAAATAGAACTCCCAACCTTTGTCCTCAGCCCCGAAACCACAGGTGAGTATTTAGGCCTGTGTTGTATCGATCATGCCTCCCACTGGCACCAGGAAAATGCTGTGAAGCAAGTCAACTTTCCAGTGACAAGGGAAGTCATTCTCCTAATCCGCTCTCACTGGACAATCAGGTTGACAAAAACCATTAAGTTTTCTGAGATTAGAAATTCACTGTCACAGGGAGCCGTGTAGAGAGTTTTCCACTCCATTACACCCAGGACAATAACCAGAGGCCAATTGACAGGAAAAGGCTGTGGCTGTTTCCAGTTTCCTGTGTCCTTGGGTGGAGGGAAATAAATTCACAAGTGTCTCCTTTTTCTAGGAGGGGGGTATATATTATCTCATTAATCAAGGCAACAGCCGACGAGGTGGCGTCTATTCATTGCATTTGACAGCGGAGACTCAGCAAACTTGGGTCGCTCTCTGAGATCACCCCTCTAGTTAGTGGCAAATGGGGCTAAGAATCAGTCGCTGGGCTGGAGGGCTGGTGGTTACACCGTAACCACCCTTGAACTCGCCTCCCTGTGAAAGATGCTACAGTTTAGAGGCAACTAGCAGCTGTCTGGTGCAGTGGTCAAGACCACAGACTGAGTTAGTCTGGGGGGTGCATGCCTGTAATCCCAGCTACTGGGGAGGCTGAGGTAGAAGGATTGAAAGTTCAAGGCCAGAGAGACCCTGGCTAAAAAGAAAATATAAAAAGAGCTGGGGATGTAGCTCAGTGGTAGTGCAACCTTGTGCTTGATTCCTAGTTGGAGCAGGGTGCAGGACACCACAGACTGGTGGCTTTCTCCTCTTTAAGCTTCCTCCTGCTCTTATTCATGGGGAAATAATAACCCAAAACACCTCCCTGTAAGGGCGCTGAGGATGAAATAAGATTGCATGATTTTGAAGACTTTCACATACTGAGTGGGTACTTTGGGGGAAAAAAAGGAATCAGTTGGTAATAGGAAGTGGCTTTTCTTATATTTTTATTATAAATCTACATAGTTGCATAACTGAAAGTTTGAAAAATGCAAAAAGAAAAAACCCACCTATTTTCTTAATAATCATTATCATTTTGATGTAGCCTTTCTAGTATTTTTCCAATGAATCTGTTTTTTTTCCAGAGATATAATTATTTTTTCCCAGTAGATTACGTCCTGTTCTTTTAAACTTAGCATTACATTAAGACCATTTCTACATGTTGCTAGAGTCTCTATGTTAATAACTGTACAGTCAATATTCCATTATATGGATAGTCCATCATTTACTTATCCAGTCCCTACTGCCTGAGTTTAAATTGTTTTCAATTTTTCCCTCTCCAATAAGTAACATTTAAATGAACATGCTTGTGTATTTAGTATTTGCGCACAGTTCCACTTGAACACACGGCATGTTGGGCTGAAATCATGTATTTGTGTGGCTGCCTCCCTAAAGACACTGGGAGCTTTCGGCAGTGAGGAGTGGCCTTCCTCTGTGACACCTCCAACATTTAGTACAGGTCTGACACTGAGTCTGAGTGTTGGTTAAGTCCAGTGCTTTTCCCCAGTTTTGAATCTCAACTTCGTATATTTCATTCAAATGGCTTCCCAGAAATAGAATTACTGGGTTAAAATACGTATTCTTGGAGGAGGCTCAATAATTAGAGTACTGCCAAATTGTTTCCCAAAGAACTTGCACTAATTGGCCCTAGTTGATCAGTCAGGAGTGACTCTTCATCCAACTCTATGTTCTTTGTGAAAACACTAAGGAGAAAAAAAATCTCCCAGGGCCAAAAGTAGCTACAACACTGTTGAAGAAGAAGAGAACCAGGTGGGAAGATTTGCTTTACCAAATTGCATCATATATAAAGTAATTGAGTGTATGCCAGGTTAACTCGAAGGTACACAGAGAGAACAATGAAATAGAACAGCCCAAAGTAGGCCTCTATATATAATGATATTTGCTTATGCCAGAAGTAGCCCTGCAGAATAGTAGAGAAGGGGTGGTCTTCTAACAAATTAAATGGTGTTGGAAAAATTAAATATGAAAAAAAAAAAAGAATTGAGCCAGGTATAGTGGCTCACATCTATAATCCCAGCACTCGCGAGGCCAAGGCAGGACTACTGTAAGTTCAAGGCCAGCCTAGGCTATGTAGTGAGACCCTGTCTCAAAAGAGAGAGAGTGAGTCAACTCCAGATGATCTGAGACCTAAATATAAAAGACGAAATAAGAGAGCTTTAAAAAGATCGTACAGGGGGTCGGGGATTTAGCTCAGTGGTAAAAGCACTTGCCTAGCAAGTACAAGGCCCTGAATTCGCTCCCCAGCACCACCTCCCAAATAAATAATACAGGACAATATTTTCATAATCTTAAGATGGGAAAAGAATTCTTAAACAACACATTAAAAAGTCTGATGTTTGACTACATAAAAAATAAAAGCTTCTGTTTGTCAAAAGACATGATGGAAGAAAGCAAGCCTTAGAATGAGAGAAGACATGTGTGACACTGACAAATTGGTGAGAAAAGAATTATAGCCAACATATGTAAACAAGATGATAAGTAGCCCAATAGACAAGGGGTGAAAGATTTGAATAGGCATTTGCTAAAGTGGAAATCCAAACGGCCTACAGACACTTGAAAATGTGCTTACATCCATTAGTAGTCAGGAATATGCTAACTAAAACTACCATTGGATGCCACCGCACAACTTACAGCCTGGCGACATTTAAAATCTGATGAAACAAAGTGTCGGTAAGAACTTGGAGCAACAGAACTTTCATCCACTCCTGATGGGAATGTAAAGTGGTAGTCACCTTGAAAAACTGACATTATCTATGAAAAATATTACAAGTGCACACTGTATGGCACAATGATCCCGTAGATTCTGACCATAGATTCTAAAGCATTTTCCACAAACGGTCAGAAAGTGAACGTTTTAGGTTTTACAGGCCTTGTGGTCTCTGTTGTGAACGAGCGTTGAGGCAGTCATGTCGAATCTGGAGGAACTGGCATGGCTGGGTGCCATGGAAACCTGAATTTGAATTTCATCTAAAATGCTCATGTGTCATGAAATTTTATGCTTCTTTGGATTTCCCCCTAATCACCCAAAACCCACTCTTGGCTCGTGGACCAGCCAAGGTGGTGTGGCCAGGCCGTAAGCCCTGCTCTGTCTGCTGCCCCAGGGACCACCAGATCATTATCACCTTGTTAGAAATGAAAATTTCTGGGCCCCACCCTGGACTTACTGAATCAGAATCTCTAGATAAAGGACCCGAACTCTGCATTTTTGCAAGCGCGCTGGCTATTTTCATGTACGCTGAAGTTTCAAGGATCACAGCTGTGGAGAAATCCACAAGAGTGTTCCTGAACAGTATTATTTGTAATAATCCAAAGCTGAAAACATCTCAAATGTCCAGGAACAGTAAAATGTCCAAATGCAATAAAATAGATAAATGGAATTATATTCAGTCTAAAAATTAACAGGCCAGAGCTTTATGCAATATGCATAAATATTTAAAAGATAATATTGAAAACAAAAAATAAACCCAGACCCAAAAGTATATGGACTATGATTCCGTATAACATAAAGTTCAAAAGAGACAAATTAAATTATCTCTTTGGGGTGAATACTTAAGTGAAAAAACAGTAAAGTGAGGGGAGGAAGTTATCCTCATTAAAGTCAGGACCATTATCTTTGAGGGGAAACAGGGTTGTGTTTTGGGAGGGAGACTTCTGGAGGGCCGGCAACATCCTATTTCTTGACCTGAGTGATTGGCACATGTGTATGCACTTTATGATCATTTCTTGAAGTGTACATTTATATTTTATGCACTTTTTTTATGTGTGATATATTTCACAATAAAAAATTAAAAAGGAAAAGAATTGCCAGACCAGCCCCTTTCCAAGCTAGCCCTGTGTGTGGAACCTGCCAGAGCCACTTCACACCTTGACTTCCTGCTTGGCCAATTCCCTGTAGCCCACCCAACTGCAAGTTGCAAATTTATAGGCCAAGTGAGACCAGATGGTTTCCTGCGATAGCTGCTAGGGGCATAATAATGAATACGCGTCTCCCCGCACGGTCCTGAATGCGTTTTGGCAGGATTTTTACTGCGGGCAGTAAAACCTTGTTACAAAGTCCCTGGCTGTCTCAGGGGCTTGGCCACAATGCAGTTGAGCCACACTGCCTCTTGTTACCAGCAGCCTGCCATCCTTGTCCCACATAGCATCCTTGAGAGCTGGCTTTTTCTCCATTGTCCTAGCGGGCTGTTTGATTGATTGTTACTAATAATCATTGCATTTCAGAAACCCCAATTCCTGGCCTCACAGCTGGAACTTCCTCTTTGCACTAATTGGAAAAACATCCTCGGGGAAATGGGCCATCTTTATTGAGTCCAGCTTTGGCAATGACTACATCAGCTGGTAAGATGAAGGTCATAGCAGGGAGGTGAAGGCACCAAACCCTCCCACAGCCCTGGTCCCAGGCCTGAGGCCAAGAAGCCTGGCTGAGCCAGGCTGACCTGCAGACCCCCATCTGGAGAAACTAAGGTTTACATTAGGGAGGGACTGGCTAGAGAGGCTGGGTCAGCCCAGAGGTCAAAGAGACATCCTAGCTAATGGCCCCCCAACTTCCTTTTCCTTCTTCCTTATTCACTGTATGTAGCCTTGACTATTAGCCACACACTTAACGTCACATTTCCCAGGCTCCCTCGCAATTAAATATGGTCATGTGACCAAATTCTGACTAAAAAGAAAGCCAACAGAAATGGCATACAGGGGGTTGGCGATTTAGCTCAGTGGTAGAGCACTTGCACGCAAGCGCAAAGCCCTGTGTTTGATCCCTGGCACCACCCCCCGAAGAAAAGAAAGAAATGGCATATAGAACTTCCAGGAAGGAACCTTAAAAGAAGGACCTGTGTCTTTCTCCCTTCTTTTCCTGGCTGTTGGTTGGAATGTGGTTGGTACTTGGCAGCCACTGGGAATGGAGTCCATACCAGTGGGTAGCAAAGCGCCATATTAGTCTGACTCCCTGAATTTTTGCAAATGAGAAACCTTCTACCTTGTTTAAGCCACTGCTTTGGGGAGTTTTTGGTCACTTGCTATTTACCCAGTCACAACTGATACAACAGCTTTTTGGTTTTTGATTTTGGTGGGGGAGGGTGGAGTTTGGTGGTGGTAGAGGTTTTGTTGTTGTTGTTGTTGTTGTTGGGGTTTTGTTTGTTTGTTGGCAATTCCAGGGATGGAACCTGGGGCCTCATGCATGCTAGGGAAGCACTCTACCACTGAACTACATCCCCAGCCCACAAGATTTTTTATAAGAGTAAAGAAGTATAAAACAACCTCCATGGCCCACAAGAAAGGGCGAGTTAAATTTGTTTACTCATTTACTTGTGCATTCATCACATTTTTAAAGAGCACCTACCACAGGATTGGCTCTGATCTATCAGGGTTACAGAGGTTAAAAAAAATCTTGTCTCCATCCTCAAGACTGGTTAGAGGAGGCAGAAAGCATAAATAAATGGACAAGGACAGTGTAGCACAATTAGTGAAATCACAGAGGCTTAGTTAAAAAACAATTCTTATGAGAAGGGGAAAAACATTGGTATCACTGCTGAAAACAGTGGGTTATTAAAGATCATGCACAGTGAGTCCAACTAAAGTGATGTGTACTTTGTCTGGACACCTTGCACAGCTCTGGCATTTAGTAAGTGAGCAATAAATGTTTAGTGATTGAAAGAATCCAATCTAAGATGGAGGAACTATTTTTTTCCTCTGTATTTTGGTATACTTTCCAAATATTTCCCAGGGTGTATATATTACTTTTGTAATAAGGAAACAACATTACCATCAGGAAACCATGCGAATTACGGAGTTGAAGATCAACGCCAAGTGCGTAGGGCGGTGACTTTCATTAGAATGCAAACTAAGTTGTGCTAAAGAATCTCAAAAAGAAACTCAAGCGTGAAGTGTGACTTTGGCCTCCGCTCAGGGCAAGAGTCTGGACGGTTCTGCCCCACCCCCAACCCGTGCATGGTCTGGAAGCAGGAGGGAACTTTGGCCTTAGGCTTTGTTCTACATTTTTAGTGGGGCAGGGCCCGCTGCAGCCAAGTTATTAAGCACTGGCCCTATCACGCTCTTCCCATGGTTCCTCTCTGCTGGGCCTCCTGCCCTGCTATTAAGGCAGCTGTTGTTGTTTTGTAGAGGCTAATTAACTCCACACTGCATGAAGCCAGACACTAATTGGCCCACTCACTTAATCAACTTTAATGTCTCTCTTCTGTTGCTGCTTTCTGCTCTCTGATCACCAACAAATGCACTTCCAAGGGGAGTCGCAGCAACAGCCTCTGGTGGGCACAGACAGCCCGCACCCTGTCACCTCCCTCAGCAGGAGGCAGAGCCTCATTCTGACCTTCCCTGACCTCAGTGGACAGTCCCTTGGGTCCGTGACCACTGGAGCTGGGACTTGGGCTTATTGCTTCTCTTCCAAGCATTGCCTGATGATATGAGTCATCAGATGGTGGCTCCTCAAGAGAATTGGCCTCATCTCTGTCTTTGCTGACATATATTTAGGGCTCTAAAAATCTAACCTACACAACTGCTGCTAGTACTGTATCTTTATTGAGTGGTGAGTTGTTTTTTTCCCGGTAGCAAACAATGGACCAAGTCCTTGTCAACACAGCGTAACGCTGGATAAGTAATCAGCACATATTTTTAATTAAATGAAGCCAAAACACCATTCTTACCCCATTTGTCAGGTGCAGACTCTAGAAATAGCATTTACATTTGTGATTGAAATGATATGCATATTCCTATACGATTAGGACCAAGAAGTATTATAAACTCCACTTTAGGAGAAATGGATGATTTTGGAAAGAAAAATTACTTTCCTAAGCTTGCGGAGTGTGAAAAACAGAATAATTGGTCCCATTCCTCAGTGTTCAGACCCCAATCCCCAGAACCTGTGAATATGCTGCCTCACATGGCAAAACGGCTTGCTAGACGTGATTGAATTAGAAATAAAGGAATACCTTGGACTTTCTGGGTGGGCCCAATGTAATTACAAGGTCTTTAAAGGAGAAAGGCAGGAGAGAGAGAGTCAGAGAGAGATGTAAGGACAGAAGCTTTTCCTAAAAAGGGAAAGATGCTAAGCTGCTGGCTTTGAAGATAGGGAAAGGGGCCGCAAGCCAAGGAATGCAAGTAGCTCTAGAAGCTGACAGATAATAAAACAGATTCCCCCTGGAGCCTCCAGAAGGAACACAATCCCAACAACACCTTGGTTTTAGACTTTTAATCTCCCTAAGAGAGTAAATTCATGTTGTTATAGACCACTGGGTTTACAGAAATTTGTTACAGCAGTCATAGGAAACAGTGATTTTGTTACAATAGTAATAGAAAACAAACATACTGTAAGCAGAAGAGTTAAAGAGTTTGAATTCCAAGCACCGGACTGAATTGACAAGATTTTCCCAAGCCTGATCCATGCATGGTGGCTTTGGCTTCCAGCTCCCATGAGACAAAGGTAAATGAGAATGTGGGACTGTTGGTCTACCTTCCTTCAGCCAGCGTGTCCTCTGCCTCCTTCTCACTTTGTTCCATACTACCTGACCTTCTTTGACTGTCGCTTCCTCCTCAAGCAGCAAAAACCCAACCTCATGATAAAGCTCATCTGGGGAAAACCATGGCTCTGTTCCTATCTGAAGGTCAGCTTTGATCAGGACAGAATGAATCACAGAGCTTGTAGGAGGGTGGTGTCTGAGAAACAGTAGAGCAGAGTGGTTAAGCGCTTACATTTTAATTCTACCTGCCTCACTTACTTTCCAGTGTCTCCAACTCACATGCTCTTTGAAAGGTTGTCCTCAGATGAAGTGAGGTAGCCCCCGAGTCATGCTTAGCATAATACCTGCAGTGATAAATACTCAACAGATGTGGGCAAAAATAACTGGCTCAAATCGAGCTCCTGGTTCACCAAGCCTCAGTGAGGCTCCCCCTTGGAGGCTTAGGGCTCCAGAGCAGTGGTTCCCAGATTGTGGTACACAGCAGATTTACCTGGAGAGGGTGGGAATCTACATCCATAATTTTCGATTCCGAAGATGCAGGACAGGCCTGAGCTTTCGCCTGGCTGACACATCCCTGGTGCTGTGGTTTGGATGGGGTTTAACCACCTGAGGTATTGATGGTTTGGTTCTTGGTGTCACGGTGTAGAGAGGTGAAGTTCTATGGGAAGTCACTGATTGTGCCTTCCGTAAAGGTCTGATGTGGTTCTCCTGGGACCCCTGACGTAGTTCTCTCTAGAGCAAGTTGTTGCAAAAGCCTGTGTCTGACTGCTGACTCACTGTCTCTGGGCTTCCCGTCTGGCGATAGGATCTCTACCTCCCATGTTCTCCTGTCTTTGTGATCCTATCTGCCATGAGGGCTCCCCCACCCCCAGCTGAGCGGATGCCAGAGCCACGCCTTACACCTACAGAACTGTACACCAAAGAAACCTCTTTTCTTTATAAAGTTACCTACCTCCAGTATATCATTACAGTAACAGAAAGCAGATGGATACACCAGGCAACAGGAATTCAGCTGCCACAGGAACCACACTTGGAGAACCAGTGGTTTAGAGCACAGAGTCAAATACAGTGCCTTCTTCATTGTTTTCCCCAGTGCCCAGCACAGTGCCTGACCTATAATGGGCACTCAGCAAATATTTGTGGAACGAATACATTTTTCCCACTGTATCCCTGAGGCTTTAAATGTCAGGAAGCTGCCCTTTTCCATAAAAGAATCCTGTTCTCTATCTTTTTTATCACTATCATATTTACTACAACTTGGCGCCGACAATCTCCTCTTCATAGACTCCCTGTTTTCCCCTTGAATACCCTCCATTTCCCCAGCGAGTGTCTCTCCCCTGGATCTCAACCTTTTCCATTAACTCCATGCACTGTGCTGCCTGTTCCAGGACATCAAACTTTAATTTAAACAGAAAATAATCAATAAGCTTAGCCAATTGCCCATGGCAACCTCTGCTGAGTGAATCAAAGGGTTTTATAGGTAATTTAAAGGGTGTCTCCGCTCATCCCTCAAGGTAAAGCTTAGCACATTGACAAGAGCCCTTTTCCACCCTGGCCCAGGAAGCCCTGGAAGGAAAAAGAAGAAAAAGGACGCAGGTCCTGGGGCTGGGGGAGGGTGGGCCAGGAAGGAAAGCTCCGTCTTTTAGGATTAAAAGCTTCTAAGAAAAACGCACTTGACATTCAGTATTGAACCGCATGTGAGTTAGGTTTTGTTGTTATAGGCAACAGAAATGGACCCTGGATAACTTCAGAAAATAAATGTCACACTAGAGAGTGTAATTGAAGAAAAGGCTAAATACTAGGTCTCAGAAATATTAGAAATCAGGGTCACTTTCTCACAGATGCTATTTAGGGATATGTCTGTGCTCTTTTCCTGTTTTTGTGTCTTTGAATTTAGGATTCATATTCCAAGCAAGCATCTAGCAGCCTCCCCGAGTGTCAGCCGTGACTTGTCCTTAGACTGGAAGGACAGGCCCCTGAAGGAGAGTCCCACCAAGAATATAAGTGGGGACAGAGGGTTGGTTCCCCAAAAGAATATCACAGTAGCCAGGTATGGTGACACATGCCTGTAATCCCTACACTAGAGAGGCTGAGGCAGGAGAATTGGTGTGAGTTTGAGTCTAGCCTAGGTTACATTGTGAGTTCAAGGACAGTCGGGGGTACATGAGACCCTCTCTCAAAAGAAATCTATATGTCTATATATCTACGTATCTATATATCTATATCTATATATCATGGTAGAGTTACTTAAAAAGGGAATGGCAAAGCTGGGCTGGCAAAAAAAATTCTTTTACTTTAGACTATTTCTGGTGATTGTGAGTTATTTTTCCAATTGAAGGGCCGTCAAGTGTGTGGCCTGGTCATCTGCCCCAAGCCGGGGAGCTGTCTATCATTTTCTGATAATCTCCCTGGTCTCCTCTGAGAAAATCATTCAGCCTCTAAATCCTTACAAACTGGGCATTCTTGGCTCTATCTAAGGTAATATTAAGAACACTCGTAACTAGTACTCAATAGGCACAGACTAATGAAAATTATCAAAGCGGGAAAGAACCCATAAAATCAAACTGGTGTGCACCAGCCATCTTAGTCCATTTTCTGTTGCTAAAACTGAATATCACAGATTGGGTACATTATAAGAGGTTTATTGAACTCAAGGTTCTGAAGTCCGGTATCTTAATTACTTTCTTCATCCCTGGACACAATACCAGATATCCACAATTTAAAGTAGGAGAGGCTTATTTTGGCTTGTATTTTTAGTCCATAGTTGGCAGACTCCAAGGCTGGAAGGCGTGGTGGGAGGGTCTGGAGGAGGAAAACTGTTTACCTCACAGCGGCTGGAAAGCAGAGAGAGCCAAGGGAGGTGCTGGGAAGGGAGATGGACCCTTCCAGGTCACAACCCTGAGACCCACCTCTTCTGACCAGGACCCACCTAACAGCAAACCACCAATAATGTCCCATAATCCAATCACCCTCCAAACTCATGAGGCTGTGGGGACCATTGTAGATCTAAACCATAATAACTGGGAAATTTAACACCAGGCCCCCACAGCTGATGAGGTCCTTACTGGTGGAGGGTCTGCAAGGATGGCACAGGGCATCACATGGCAAGAGGGACTGAATGTCCTAGTTCAAGTTTCTCCTCTTCTTAGAGCCCTAAACTCATTGGATTAAGATTCATCCTCCCAGCTTCATTTAACCTCAATTACTTCTTAAAGGTCCCATCACCAAATACCTTAGTAAGATTAAGTTTCCACTCTCTTAATATTTCACAATGCAGATTAAATCTCAGTGTGAGTTTTCATGGGGACATTCAAACCATAGCGCCGGCTGACCTTCCATCTGGTGACTCCTTAAACCTAAGTGGGACATTGAAGGCCTGTTACTTCTGACCACCACAAAGGATGCCTACAGTAGCTTCTCCATCCTTATGAAAAGCACTGGGTTCTTTCTCCTCCATTTCACAGATTCTGAACTTTGCAAGCTTCCGAACGGTGCTACCGTCTTCCCTCTGTTGGATTCTGGAACCAGACTGCCTGGGATTGAAACCTAGCTCTGCTACTTAGTAGTTCTGTGGCCTCAGTAATAACACTCCAGGATTAGAGGTCGAGAGCCTAATCAGGCTTCATATGGCCCCATCCTGGTGGGAGTAACTACCGTTTCTGCCACCTTTAGTCATCTCAAAATATTTTCACCACATCATTTTATTTCATTCCACTCTGTCTTTTGAAACAGGTATTATGTGTCCATTTGAAAAATGAGACTGAGGTTAAGTGACTCATAGTACACTAAAAAAAAACAACTTCTTATTATGGAAATTTTCAGACATGCATAAGAGAAATAAGATCACAAGTCTTCATTTATCCATTCACAGCTTTAACAACAATCACATGTGGCCATTCCTCCGCCATACAGCAAATCTCATATATACCATTTCATCCATAAAATACATCTCTAAATGGTAAGAGCTCTTTTTCCAAGATAACCATAGAACTATAATTCTTGTATACCATCAAGTAACTTTCCTTTTTAATGGATCCTACATAATATTCTAATTGTTTCCTTAGGATACTAGTAATTATTATTTTAACATTGTACCATAAACATTTTACCATGTCATAAAATATTCTTCTGAGTCAATTAATTATTGAATCTATTGTATTTTTAAATATTTACATTATTTCCACTTTTTGTTAGATTTATACCCACCTTATTTGTGAGCAAGTGTAAATGGTGTCATATGTAAAATCTTTATTTCCACACTCATTACTCACATATAGAAATATGATTTTTTTTACCTTTTTTTTGGTTATACAAATTAATGGGTTTCATTTTGAAAGATTCGTATGTGTGCATAATACACTTTGACCATTTTCATTCTCCCTCTATATTTACAATGTTTTTACTATTTAAAAGTGCTTCAAGAGGTTGGGGATTTAGCTCAGTGGTAGAGTGCTTGCCTAGCAAGTGCAAGGCCCCGAGTTTGATCCCCAGCACCCCCCAAAAAAGTGCTTCCAAAAAATGACTGTGGTAGACTTCTAGGTATTTACAAATAGTCATTGTCCCCTTATTCATTGGAGTAAACCAATTTTACTTGGTGTGACAAATGATAAACTGAAAAAAATTTTTTTTTCATTTGCCCTCACAGTTAACTGTGGCCAAGCCAGCAGAGGTCAGCCAGTGAGACGTAAGTAGGAGTCTAGGCGGGCGATGGGCTGGCTAGTGGGAGGAGGCTGACCCAGCTGGGAAGTGCTTGATGTCTGCCCTCTCCCTTTCCTCTTTCCTACTTCTTGGGACCATTTTGAACCATGGAAATAGAAGCCACGTTCTAAAGTGGTTGAGCAGAAGGACAGAAAGAGTCTGAGTCTCTGATGACCCCAGAGTTGGGGCCCTGTTTACCACTGACTTCCTCTCCGTGACAAAAGCAATAGATGTCGCCTTTAGTTAAGCTTCTGGTTACTGGGGTTTTCCTTAGCAGGCACTGAACTCGGTTCTAACAAAATTTTCTTTTAAAATTAGTGCATGTGAGGTATACAGATTAATGGGTTTCTTTTTGACAGATTTGTACATACATGTACTATATTTGGGTCATCTTTACCCCATTACCCCCTTCCCCTTTCTCCCCCCATTTGCTGTGTGTGTGTGTGTGTGTGTGTGAAGAGTACACATAAGAGAGAAAACATGCAATATCTGTCTGAGTCTAGCTTGAGTCCGCCTTATTTTATGTTACATGATGGTTTCCAATTCCATCCACTTTCCTACAAATGACACGATTTTGTTCTTTATGGCTGAATAATACTCTATTGTGTGTACAGACCACATTTTCTTTCTTCGTTTGTCTGTTGATGGACACCTAGGCTTAGCTATTCCATAGCTTAGCTATTGTGAATTTGGCTACAATAAATGTGGGTACGCCGGCATGGCTACAGCTCTGTTTTTTCTTTTTCCTTTTGAGGAACCTCCACACTGATTTCCACTGTGGCTACCAGTTTACACTCCCACCAACACACAGTCATAAGGGTTCTTTTTTCCCCAATCCTTGCCAGCATTTATTGTTTTTTGTATTCTTAATGATAGCCATTCTGACGGGGATAAGATGGACTCTCAGTATAGCTCTCATTTGTGTTTCCCTGATGGTTTAAAGAAGTTGAACATTTTCTCATGTACTTACTGGCCATTTTGGTTTCGTCGCTTGAGAAGTGTCTGCTCGGTTCATTTTCCCATTTATTAATTGGGTTGCTTATTTTGGGGGTGTTGTTTTGAGTTCTTTATATATTTTGGATATAAATCCCATAGTAAACCCTTTAACCATGTGCATGATTATTGTATATGACACTTCAGCCTCTTGTCTTGTATTAATTGACCATTGAATAACGTGGATTGGAACTATATGGGTCCACTTACACATGAATTTTATTGTTGAGCTTTTCAACAATTTGAAAAAACTTTCAGATGAACTATGTAGCTTAGAAATATTAAAAATTAAGAAAAAATTAAGCATGCCACAAATGCATGAAATATATGTAAATAGTAACTCATTATATCATTTTACCATCTACTATCACAAAATATACACCAATATCTTTTTCTTTTTTGAGACAGGGCCTCGCTATGTAGTCCAAGCTATTCTTAAACTCACTATGTGGCCCAGGCTGGCCTCAAATTTGCAATCCTCCTGCCTCAGCCTCCCAAGTGCTAGGATTCAGGTGTATACCACCATGCCCAGCTTTTTATCAATCTATTATAAAAAGTTAAAATTTATCAAAACTTATGCACACACAGATTATACATAATGCCATTTTTAGTCAAAGGAAATGTAAACAACTATAATGCAATATTAAATCATAACCGCATCAAAGTAACTGCAGTACATACTGTATCATGTAATAATTTAAATAGCCAATTCCTATAGGCTAGTGCGGTGAGCTTAATTGTGGGAAACTGATCATCTCGCATGAACAGCTTCCTCCTCCAGCAAATTGTAATGTGGCAAAAAAAGTGATCTCTTGCCATTTTTGCTTATTTTTCACCATATATAATTCATTTTAAACAACCAAAATATGTGTAAATATGCTCATGTTATCAATAAGGCTTCTAGCCAACAGCAGGCTATTAGTACGTATGGCTATAGGGAGTAGAAATTTATACTTGGATTTTCAATCATTCTTTCAGTATCCCTAACCTGCGTGTTGTTCAAGGGTCAACTGTATTATAGATACAGCTCTCATCTACCTCTCCCACTAATATACAATCCTGAAGGACGGTGATTCTTTCTTTGTTTGGGTTTATCTTTTTATTTCACCTAATACCTTCCCAGTTCTTCGCAGAAAATAGAGGATTAAAAACATTTTTTTAAAAAAATGAATGAGCCACGTGAATATGGGAATGTGTGGCCTTAAACGACTGATTTTACACAGCCAGGACTTAACTTCCTCAATTTGAAAAGGAAGTGCCAGTGACTACTACAGGGGCTTGTGTGAAAGCCTAGTGATCCGTTACAGAAAAACTACCTGCTGAAGAGTCTGTCACACAGGGAGCAGGACAGCGGAGCGGTGAGAAGGCTTTGAGATGAGAGTGACTGCCCGGCCCTCCGCACAGAGCAGCAGGGCCGTGTGGGGCCGGAGCAGAGTTAGCCCCAGGAGAGGGCAGGTCGGCCGCGGGAGACAGGTTTACTCTGGGCGTGACTGTGCACCGGAAGGCATGGGCCTCGTGGACTCCTTTGAGAGGATTATGGGACGGTGCTTACCACATGCATTGTCATTACTGTAGCTGTCACTACTGATGAGGGTATAGCTGAAAGAGAGTGGGACGAGGAGCCAGAAAAAGTGGGCTCCACTGTTGGTTTGGGAAGTTAAGACATGAACCAAGTAGAGGTGCAGACCACACAAGACCAGGTAAGTGCCTGCCCACCTGATGTTAGCCCCACAGCCCTTTGTTCAAACGGACGATTTCATGAGAAGTCACACGTGTCAAATGGGGAGAGTAAAGCGGTTGTGGTAGACAAGGCTGTGGGGTCCTGAAGGAAATTGCCACCTGCTTGGCATTCCCCTCTTCCTCACCATGGTGGCCCCTCAGGGGCTTCTCAGGGCAGTTTAAAACCTGCTAGACTGGCACTGAGGGCCAGTAGACCTCAGAGAAATGCAAATGGAAAGCAGAGTGGTGCAGAGCACGGAGGATTTGAGGGTCAGTGAAACTACTCAGAGGATGATACTGTAATGTAGATACAACTCATGCTGTTTGTCAAAACATAGTCAGTGTACAACCTTATTGTAAACTGTGGATTTTGGGTAATAATAACGGGTCGATGTAGGTTCAATGATTGTTTAAAAAAAAAAATGTACCACAGTGGGCACAGATGATGGTACTGAGAAAAGTTGTGCATGCATGCGGGTACAAGGTATACGGGAATTCTCTGTACTTTGTACTTAATTTTGCTGTAAGCCTAAAAATGGCTCTAAAAGGTAAAGTTTGTTAATTTCTTTTCTCTCTCTTTTTTTTTTTTTTTTTGGTGCTGGAGATCAAATTCAGGGCCTTGTGCTTGCTTGGCAAGCGCTCTAATCACTGAGTTAAATCCCCAGCCCTGTTAATTTCTTAAAAACGCAATATGAGATTTATCTTCACACACTAGAGTGTAACTAAAATTAAAGAATAAAACAAAACAAAATATGGAAGATAACAAGAGTTGACAACAGTGTGGAGAAATTGGTTGAAAGTCAAGTATATTTCTAGTGGAAATGCAAAATCGCTCTGCCACTCTGGAAAACAGGTTGACCCTTCCCCCAAAAAAGTTAAACATGGGTTGGGGATTTAGCTCAAGTGGTAGAGTGCTTGCCTAGCAAGCAGAAGACCCTAGGTTTGATCCCCAGCATCCCCCCCCAAAAAATAAATAAAAGTTAAACATAACTGGGGGCGTAGCTCAGTGGTAGATCAATTGCCTAGCATGCATAGAGTTTCATCCCTAATATCACACACACACACAAAGTTAAACATAGAATATCTATGACCCTATGACCTAACAAGTCTACCCCTAGGTATATACCTAAAAGAATAAAACAAGGATTCAAAGGAAAGCTTGTACAATAATGTTCATAGCATCACTATCAACAACAATCAAAAGGCAGAAACCACTCAAATGCCCATCAACAAATGAATAGATATATAAAATGTCGTATATCCATACAGTGGAATATTATTCAGCAATGAAATACTGATAGATGCTGTAGCATAAATAAATTTTAAAAACATTATGTTAAGGAAGAAGCCAAAGACAAAATGTCACATACTGTATGATTCCATTTATAAGAAATATCCAGAATAGGCAAATCCACAAAGACAGAAAGCAAATTGGTGGTTAGCAGAGACTGAGGAAGACAGGAGTGGGGAGTGACAATTTAGTGTTACAGCTCTTCCTTTGGGTTGATGAAAATGTTTTAGAATTAGATAGAGGTGCTGGTTGCACAATATTCTAAGTGTCCTAAGCACCGAAGGGATCGGGTCCTTTAAAATGGTTCATTTTATGAAGTATAATTTTCCTCAGTTTAAAAAAGCAAAACAAAACTCGAAACTAGGAGCTGAGTTCTTCCCAGGTCTAATGTTTACCCTGTCCCATTACCCCTCGTCATCCACAGGACAATTATAATTTTGAAGTGGCTTGGTTCATCCTAACACCCAAGAAGATCACCTCAGTTTATTTTCACCAGTAGCCTTCATTATCATTATCCTCCAGCCCTGGGAATAGGGCCCAGAGGGAAATAGAGCCCGGAAAGGTAAATTTTGAAAATGCAAAGGAAGTACAGGAAGGGCCTGAGCATGAAATGCAGACAAGGTGTAAAGGTAGTTGGTATGATTTAAATGTGAAGTACCCTCCAAAGACTTGGTACTGAAGGCTTGATTCCCAATGTGGCAGTGTTCAGAGATGGAGATTCCAAGAGGTGATACTTTGGTGGCATTGTTGGGAGGCGACAGAAACCAGAGGTGGGGCCTAGTCGAAGGGAGTGGACCATGGGACATGACTCTGGGGACTGTATCTGGTCCCAGCCCCTTTTTCTTGGACTCTCTCACCCTCTTTGCTTCTTGGCTGCCACGAGGTGAGCAGCTTTCCACAACTACATCCTTCCACCATGTTTCTGCCTCACCATAGGCCTAGAAGCAATGGAGTTGGCTAACCATGGATTAAGACCCCTGAAACCGTGAGCCACAGTAAACCTTTCTTCCTTTAAGTTGATTTTGTCAGGTATTAAACAGGAGTATAAATGGGGTGGTATAAACAGGGGAGGGAAATGATGGGTATCATACTACAAAGCCCCAGGAATTTACCAGATACCATCTCTGGCAATAAGGGAGACAATTACATAGTTAGAAATTTAAGTAGTAACCTATTCCTAGTCAAAGCCAGAGAGTAGGATTCTCATTGCCTGCAAAAGTTAAAAGACAATCTTCTAGAGATCCAAGATATCTGAGGGAAGGATTCGTAGAGAATCTAAACTCACACGGTCTAATGTGGTGGTCACTGGCCACTACACCTATTAAGCCCTTCCAGTGTGGCTAATCTGAACTGATATGTGCTATGACATACCAGAGTACATATCAGACTTAGGAAAAAAATCACATAAAATAGCGCATAAATGATGTTTTATATGGATTATGTGTTGAAATGATAACATTTTATACACACTGACTCAAATAAATATATCGTTTGAAGCAATCCCATCTGTTCATCTCTACTTTTTTTAGGTGGTCTAAGTTATGTGCGTCTCTCATTATATTTCCATTGCACAGCACTGTTCATTAGAACACTGCCTTGCTCCTCCAGGGTGGAACTTGTGCTGTTCCAGGGTCTCTTGGCAGAGTCCACCGAGCTTTAAATGCCATCTGGACGTTTGAGCTTCCCAAATGGCTGCTGAGGGCATGTGGGCATATCTGTCCCAAGACAGCACAACCAACAGAATCCATTAAGCAAATCAAATTCTGCTCGGATCATGGAGACAAACAGGTGCGTGCAAAACTTTAGTCTATCTAAGCAATTTGATTTTCTCGAAGGACCCTACAACCACAAACATCGTGTCGGGGCCAGGTGTCACCATGCCCTCCCTCAACACCCCGATAGAGCTCTCAGAATCCCAGAGCAGGTAAATGGAATAGAATTTTCAGAAACACTTGAAATCAACCAGGAAAACCATGAAACGTTCACTTGTGGCAGAGTAAAGATTGCACATTTTCTATCAAGATAGAAAATAAGAACAAAGATACAAATAGCCAGTCCCCGGAACCACCATTTTAGTCATAGCCTGCCTGGGCTTTGGGCTGTGTTACAAAATGAAATAAATTCCTTTCTAATCCTTCACACTGGCTCCCAAATATATTTTCACAAGGACCAATGCACACCCTTTGGGCATTTCTTCCTGTAAATGTTCATCTCCACTCAACCTCCACCCCCATTTTGTATCCTTCTACAAAATAGTGAACCGAAAGGACTCTTGTGCCGATCATCAGAAGGGGACAGGGACAGGAGGAAATGTGGGTAGCGGTCCAAACAGAAATCATCCTCGCACGCTCAGCATCCTTCCCAGACTCCTCATAATCCTCCCCAGACTGCACACCTTGCTTGGCTTCTCCTTTCACTCTGCACATTGAATATTCCATTCTCTGCCTAGCAACATCCCCCTGCGTTGTTTAACCCCCTCACTTAACACTTCGCACAGTTCGTACGGTCTTTGAGCAGAGTGACTCTTCCCCCTTCACCCCCAACCCTCTATCTGGCTCAGTATGACTTCACATAATACTCAATAAAATTTTGTGGAATGACTGAATGAAGTTGAACCTGATATTTGCCAACACTGATGAAAGAGGAAATCAATATGTTTCCCCAGCTAGATAGGGAAACGGGACAGCTATATAAAATGATCTGTAGGAGAAATTGCTTCCCACACTTTACTTTCAGTTCTCTGAAGGAAGCTGTTATAACAATGGACTATAAATACAGGGTGAATGCTGTATCAGTAGAGAAGCAATTCTAACAGTGGTCTGGAGGAGCCAAGAAAATCCAGCTTCTTCGCCTCACACACATACACAGGTGCGCTGGGTGGAATGAAATCCACTTAACTTGATTTTATGGACAGTGATTCATGCAAACTCAGTTCCAAACTGCTCAGCACGGCTCAGTTAAATAAATTACGGCAAGAGTAAGCCAGGCAGCAGTAACGCAAAAGACAGAAAATAAACTTGAGGTTGAGGATTGAAATTTTGGGAGTGCCTGGTGTGGCAGAGTCATCTCTCTTCTGCGAGTTTTCAAGGGAGCTTAGAGGTCCTTCAAGGTCAAGGCCTTGATTTGACCACTGGGGAAACTGAGTCCCAGAGAAGACTGAATATATGTCCAAAGTCACTCAGAGTAACTGGCAGAATCCAGGGCGTCTAGGTCCCAGATCAGCATGTTTTTTAATCTCGTCAGGCTCCTGAAGGTCTTGTTCACCACCACAGTGCCAGGCACCTCCAAGAGACTGATGAAAGACTGAGTCTGCTCAGCTGAGAATAGCCAGGGTCAGCCTAAAGATCACAGAGGAGAAGACAGCTCTAAGAAGAAAGATGTGGCATAAATTCCAAGGGCTCAGGAATGGCGGCCACTGCTCCAAACAGCTCTCCCTAGACCACATCGTCCAGTCCCCACCGCAGGGAGGCACAACCAGCCCCATACTCGTGGCCTTCTGTCTGTCGCCCTGTGACAGGTACACCACAGTGCTCTGGTCCCTCCCACTAGTAGCCCTCTCTGGGGGGTCTTCAAACTATGACATCACTGCCCAGGAGTGGAAATACATCAGCAAGGATGAATTTGCCACCACTGGCACCGAGCACACAGTAGGGCTACAGTGACACCTTTGAAGTGCTTTGTGGAATTTCACCTTGTGAAATATCCTTATAATTATTTGTATTTTTTTTTTTACCCTAAACTAGCTTGATTTGTTTGTTTGGGTTTTTTTTTGTTTGTTTTCCAGTGAAAAGATTCTTACACAGAGGAAATGATCTTAACAACTAAGAAAAGATGGATAAATAAATTTAAATTACGGCAGCTTGAAAATACAGCTGTAGGTTTTGGGGGATTGTCTTATCAAGATATAGAGTCTATGTCTCCTTCCCTTAAATCTAGGCGGCCTGGTGACTGTCAGAACCAACAGAATATGGGAGATGTGAACATACATATGAGTTCCAAGGAAAAGTCATGAAGGGCTTTGTGGCATTCACCATATCCTGCTTGGACACCATTCTTGGAGCACTGAGCCACCCCAGAAAAAAATCTGACTACCCTGAGGCCACTAGGCTGTGGGCGTCCTGTCAACAGTCCCAGCCAGCCACCAGGCACATGTGAATGGAGAAGCTCCCTGATGATTCTGGTGCCTTCTATTCAAGTCCTCCCAGTTGCTGCCCAGACATAAGAGCCAGGACAAGCAATCTCGCCATACCCTCTCCACATACCTGACACGTAAAGAAAACAGGAAAAAATTGTGGTTGTTTTATGACACTAAGTCGGGGGCAATTTGTTGCATGGCAATATGTAGTTGAGTTAGAAGAAGGTAAAGGAATAAGAAAAAAAGACAAGAGTATGGTGCAGGGTGTAGCTGGCATGTTAACAGTACATAGCAGGATGCCATTAGCAGTCTCTAGCTCCCAGAGGCTGGGAGCCGGGAGTGTTGGCAAAGCTGGCTTGTTGCAGGCAGACATTACCTCTTTGGTCTACGCCTGACTCCTTCGGGAAGGAGGCTGTCTCTGTAAGATGAGAGGCTTGAGTTAAGGAAAACAGCCTATCTCCAAGTGTGTTTTCTCAGCCCCATGTCCATCGCAGAAGGACCATGAGCTCCCACTGAGCCATGAGGTGTGGCAGCTGTCAAATGCTCCCACCAGTGGAACCTGGACTCTGTGGGTCGCCAGGTACAGAAATCCAACTCGACCAGTGTAACTACTGCATGAAGAACACGACATGCAGCTTGTGATCAAAATGAAACTTTGCTTCTCCCAGTTCTTGAAACTTTATTCAGTAAGAGGTGATGGCGTTGCACTATTCCTGAGTGGCCCAGCTATAAGGGCTGCTGTCTGGATGAAATTATGTCCCCAAACACTCCAGGAGCATAGATCTTACATGCTTCAGTAAATAGACGCTTTCCTAAGTGGCAGTTTGACATTTTACTGTACTGAGGCCAAGTCGTGCCTGAGTCTATGGAGCGTTTCATGACCTGTGGGCTAGCGCTCCACGCGTTAGACACAGCCACTTCAGTGTGTATTATCTGGCACCACACTCGTACTGCCAAAATAACCACAAAACTTCAGTGACATATAAAAATTAACATTCTGCTCATGGGTGTATGAGTCAGATGGGTGGTTTCACTGGGCTTAGGAATAATCATACACGCATCTACAATCAGCTGGAGCTTGGTTTAGGAGACGTGGCTGATCTTGGCGGAACTGGGCACCCACACAGTCCTTGTCCTGACTTTGTTCTGATGTCTCCTCCACCATCAGAGGAGGAAGAAATAGAGCAAAAGCAAGCAAGTCCTTCTGGGGCCTAGCTCAGAACTAGCACACTGTTGTGTCCACTACTTTTGCTGGCCAAGGTGAGTTACAAGGTCAGCCCGTGTTCAAGGCCTAAAGTGTCATTTTTCTGATTTTTGGAACCACTTTTCAACTTTGACCTTCATCTTATTCTTAATCTAATCATGAACAAACATATAAAAAACCCTAGTCCTTATTAATAGTCAAGGACAAGCCAATCAAAGCCACACTGAGATGCCATAAACACCTGCTAAAATAAAAAAGATGAACAGTAGAAAGTGTTGGTGAGGAAATGGAGCAGTGGCCACTTACACCACTTTGAAAACAGTAAACCCTCCTGCCATGAAGCTTAAGCATGTAATAATAACTATGCATGTGACCCAGTAACCCACTCCTAGTTGATACTCAACAAAAATGAATGTGCATATGCACTAGAAGACACACACAGGAATATTCCTGGTAATATCATTCAGAGCAACCCCAAACTGCAAACAACCCATTTGTCCTTTATAGTTCAATTGGTAATTGGTGTTACGCTCATATGAGGAATATTCTGTAGTAATGACAATATATGAGGTACAGCTACGAGCAAGAAAATAAAGAAGCCTAACATGAAAATACACATACATATATGGTTTCATTTATATACAGTTTAAACACCTAAAATGAAACTGTAGTATTAGAACTCAAGATAGGGGTTACCTCAGGGAGGGAGAGGAAGGAGTGACTGGGCAGGATGAGAGGGGGGCTTCTGGGGTGCTGGTAATAATCTGTTCTTGACCACTGTGGAAGTCACACATTGTTTGCTTTATGCTAACTTGTTGAAATGCATACTTAATGATCTGTGTACTTTTTATGCATGTATGATAAACCTTGCCATATATTTTTAAATATAATAAATTGAAAAATGGATCATACAATAAAACATGGCTATACAGCACTTTCTAAGAGTTAATATGCAGCAAACCGGGGTTGACGGTCTTCTGATTCCTTGGAGGACAAGAAGATGTCTGTCTGAGAGTTATCTAATTCCCCAAGAGTCTTGGGGTGCTACATAAGCAGCAGGCCTTGCTAGAGCCCAGCCTGGCAACAAACTGAGATTAGCAGAAATCCTAGCTGGAGAATTTCTGCAGGGAGCCCAAACAAGGTGGGAGACCTACCCTTGGGCACTGGCGGCCCACGGGAACCTGTCCCTCCGTCTGCATTTAGAACTGCCTCGCTGGTAGAACAAAGCCCCTACCAACCCCCACTCTCAGAGATGTTTGTTTCCAAAGGCCTGATGGAAGAACTAACTGTAAGCTGGGGAGAGGAAATTACACAATGGATGTTGAAATGTGGGCTTGTTGAAAAGTTGTCACTCGAGTAATGAATGCCCTATTTCCTGTTTTTTTGCCGAAAGTTAAATGCTGGGCATAATTAGCTAGTAAAAAAGCAAGCTTGGCAGCCGAACAAAAATAGCACATTTTGGGAGCCCAGGCCAATTAAAATTGTTTATGCGGCCATTTAGCATTATTTTGCTCCAAACTATTATGACCAGGAAATATGCAGCTTGAGACTGTAAAGGCAAGTTCCTGAGAAGAAAAATGTCCCACACACTGATCCTTTAAACAGCCTGCTGTTCTCAGGGGATTTCATAGTAAGAATGAGCACTTCCATCCTCCAGAAGTCCCTGGGCCTCCTCAGCATCTCGAGACCAGCATCCCTCACTCCGTGCAGCAGGCAGCTGTTGACGAGGAGCTGCGACCTGCTAATGTTAAGATTAACCAAGTTCCCCTACGTGTTAGTGAGTCTGGTGATTATGGATTTAGCTGCCTGTTGCAGTCATTTATATCATCTGACCATTGTCATAATCAGAGCGAGTGTACAAAACATCCTCGCTAATAACAGGACAGCAAAACTGTCCTTGGCCGAGTTTGTTGCCATTCCAGCTCCCCTTCATTACTCTGTCCCCCACTTCCTGTGACCCTAACAATCTCCCATCTCTCCCAGTCCTCCAATCACGTCTTTCTTTCCCTCTCCAGCCCGCTTTCAGATCCTTCATTTGCAGGCGGCTGTGATGATCTGATAACAATTTTAAATGTGAGCAATTGCAGCTTCTGGAAAAGGGAAGAAGCGTTGATGACAGAATTTCGGATATTCTCCAGTGGATGGGGTTGGCAGTTTGCGGGTAGGGAGCTTCTTGGCCTCCCTAAAATTTTGCCCTGGGAAATAGCCTCTTCTATTTAACTCACCAGGTTAACCCCCTCGGCTAGATTTGTTTCCCGGCTGATAGGAGAGAGCTCTCTGGGGGCCTTCCCTCCACTGTAGGCATTGCTTCAGAAGTTTCTGCAGCTTTTGCCCGAGCTTGGCCACCTCCTCACCAGGACTCGCATGCAGCTCACAAGCGGCTTCCCAGCGAGGCCATGAGGTGAGCGCAACTCACCTGGGACTCTTTAAAGCCTCTTGACGTTGCTGGATTGGACAAAATTCTTCAAACAGCAGAAAAGCTGGCTCCTTCATTCCTGTTCATCCTCTGTTCATTTTTCACAATCATTCGGATGTAAGTAGTACTTATAAATATATACATGAATCAGAAATGACAATAATTTAGCTTGACATAGAGGCCTTCCTTTGGCCATACTCCAGACTCCTTGTGTCACCCGTCCTCTGGCTACTCATTTTCCTGAGTTTGCCAGGAACTGCCGGCCTCAGAAAAGTACTTCCCTACTTTTGCATTTTGTGAAGGGCTCTGTCACCTTCTTTCCATGTATCCAGATCTCTTCTATCGTGTAAGGCCAACCTGACCCCAATTCTCACCCCTGAAGACGTCTCTGGCCACAGTGGTCTCCTGTTCATCTGCAGTTTCTCCCCAACCTACATGTGACATTGAGTCAAGAACTACTCTTACACATCCTGGGTTGCTATTTAGCATGGGGCTTTTTGGCAGAAACAAAGGGCAGCATAGGGCTGGCCTCCCTCCCTGAATTCTACGGCTGTATGAGTCAGAAGGGGACCCTTGGTCAGCAGTTCCAGGTCAGAAATAAGTAAAGTTCCTGCCACTAATCCTGCCCATCGGTCCCTAAAGGAATTTCCTGTTAAGAGCTCCCCATTTCCTGTCCCTCAGACTCCACCCTTGAATGATGAGTCTCCCTGCAAGCTTCTCCATATTCTCTCTCCCCTCTATTTCAACAAACATGCTAAGGCTTCAGATAAGCAAACTTCTGAAGTCGCCTCTGTAGCCCCAAAAACAGTACCAAGAGACTTTATTCTGGTTCCAAAGATAGACATGGGGCAGCCAACCAGGGACCTTAAAAGCCCCCTACCACTCATTCATTCATTCACTCATTCAGAAAATATTTTCTGAGCACATCGGCATGCCCTGTGCTAGGCCCCAGTGGCCAAAGTGAATAGATCCGAACCACCGCCTCGTTCTCCAGGGAGCCGCATATTTAGAACACCGTCCAGGCAGGGAAACAAGCAATCACCACACAAATTCTGTACTGGGAGAGGGCTAGGGTATCCCGTAAAGACGAAATTCGGTGTTGTTTCCTAGTACCTGTGAGAAGCAGGGCACACAATACCCTTCTGTAGCATTTCTAGAAGGTGCAAGTCCTTCCTTTATGTGGCGCCCAAATCTTCAAAAATCTCAGGTTGTTCCTATTGTCTGTTAAAATCAGCAGCAATTAAAAAAAAAAAAGTGCTGATTACAACTTTTAGGAGGATTCTCCTTCATGGATTTTGAGACAATAATGAAGTCGTACCAGCCTTCCACCAGGTGCTCTCACTGCCTAGTGTTTAGAATTATGCTACCGAGCAGAGGTTAACACTACGAGCCCTCACTTACTGCGCGTGCATGTGCCGGTGCCACGAGATTCCCACGAGTTCCCCACGAGTTCCACCTTTTCCTCCTCACACAGGCCTGGTGGGGAAGTCGGAAGGCCGGGGGACTGCTTTACCACTCCCTGGGCCACCCGCACCTCCTCTGGCCTGTCGTCCCTGGATGGTTTTCTACCCAGTGAGCTTCGCTGTGTTTTTCCTGCTCTACCCACATTCTCTCCTTTCCCAGTCTCGTCCTCTCTCACCTGTTGTGGATGCAAATCATCTAACTGCCCCACACTCCTTGGGTCAAAAGGGGAAGCAGACTCAATCCACCAGATGTCTTCCCTCTTGGACTTGAATCCTAAGGAGCTGAGCTCTCGCTGATCTAGCCTCACCCCCGAGTCCCCAGTAAACTGTCCATTAGGTCTCTCAGTGTGTAAGCCCACCACAGTTGACTTCTGTTGTGTGCAACCACTACACTGCAACCCAGTCTCTCATTAATCACAACCTGGTGCTGACAAATACAAACCGCATCCTTCTTTGGTTCCAAAGAGAGAAAGCTAATGCCTCCTGGAACACACAGAGTCCTCTCAGCACTTTGTGGAAGGGGACTGCGACGCCGGCGCCGTGGAGCGTGCAACGCTGGAGAAAGGCAGCTGCCTGAGAGCAGTGAGTGTGCCAAATGACCGCTCTCAGGAAAGCAGGGCTTGGACACCATTGATCTTGGGTCCGCTAATGACTCAGGCCGGGCGGCTGGCCGTGACAGCTCCGGCCGCTGGGCGCAGTAATACACCGCCACGTCAGGCCTATTTTCCAGTGTCATCAGGGAAATGGGAGACTATTAAGGAAGCACCTTATCAGGAACCCAGCGTCGTGTCACAGGAGAGATGGTGGCAATTAGCGCGATGGAAGCCACGAAGCAGCCCTGCCAGGCGCTGGCCAGTTGCAGAAGGAATTAGCGGGAGGCCTTTTGACTGACAGGAGAGCGCAGGCTCCGATGGGGGTGGGGGAGACACAACACTGACGCTGTTTTCTCTGACTGGGAAGACCCCCGCCTGTCCCAGTTATGTGCTGATCTGCTCCCCACACACTTGCTGGTGTCTGTGTGGACACACAAGGGGCCTTGTGGGAAGAAACTCTTTGCTTCCCTCCACTCCCATCCCAAACACACATGATGGAAGAAGGGAAGCAAATATGGCCTGCAATCACAGAGGTCCACCTCCTGCCCAGTAGGTGTTCACTGTGTGGCCTCCAGAAACTCTCTGTGCCTCTCCAAGTTTTGCTTTTTCTGAGCTATAAAATCGGGCAATCACTGCAAGTCCTCTGGGTTAGTTCAGGTCCCCCCAGAGGCAGCTGCCAAGAGGGACCACGCATGTGGGGGGTGAAGACTAATGCCCTGAAAAGAATGGGGGTGAGGGCTGAGAACAGCTGAGAAAGCTCTAGACCACAGTGCAGGTCTGGAAGGTTCTGCAAAGCCACCAGGGAGACCTTGGGCCACAGCCACTACCACAGGAGCCCGGTGTACCCCAGCAAGAGCCTGCCGCGGTGTCCCCCGCTGTGCTGTCACCTGGGAGAGGCTGTGGCTTCTGAGCAAACGTGGCAAAGGATTTGGGGGGCTCTAGTCTTGCGGTTAGAGGCCTGCTTGGTGTGTCCTTTCAGTCACAGCGAGCTGTATACATCCTGGAGGGTCTCATGTTGGACATGCCATGCTGGGAGGGTCACCCAGCAGGCTGTGTCACCCAGCAAGCTGACCTCCTGATTGGTCCCTGCATGGCAGCTGCCCTGGGGTACTCCCTGATGGCAGAATTGGCAGGATGTTTATGTTCATCTGACACTTCGGGATCAAATGCTTCCTGTCTCTCCTATTTTGGGCCTGGCTTTGGTCTTTGGAGAAGGGAAGTCAGGGGCTTTCCTCTTGTCATCTTTGTCTGAAGTGAAGCCAAACAACAGAGGCCCTGCCCTGGTCACATCCGCCCTGCTCTTCCTGGAGCCCCCCCACAAGTCCTGCAGGCACTTGGACGCTTGCACCTCCAGGTGTGCGTCCGAAGTAAAACACTTTGACTTTTGGACAGGTCTGGGCTCAGAAAAAACTAGGCTCGACTTTCTGTTCCACCATTTCCTACTTGCAGAACCCAGGACGAATTTAACCTTCTCATCTATAAACTAGAACAATAATACCTACCTGACAGAGTCAGTAAGACAAGAGGAGGCGTGTGGCCTTTAGCACCACTTGGCGTGTGCTACGGACTCAGTCAATGATTCCTGTTAGTGGTGGCGGCTGTCAGTGTCATCACTATTGCCTTCAATATTATCCGAGACACCGAGGTCTTGGAACTCTCTCCTGACCTCAGGAAGCATCTAGAAAAGGAGAAAAACATGAAATTCGCTGCGAGTGTTTGGAGTATGGCTTGGAGGAACTTGTCACACTCGGACTGTCTCATTTGTTTCTTGATTTCTACAGGCTCGTCCTCCCAAGCTTGTCTTAGATCCAGCACAGCATAATGTGTGGGAATGGGAATGGCAGAGCAGTACGTTCCAGATGCTCAAGCAACCGGAGAGAAGCATGCTGGAAGGACACTAGAGCGGGAGGTAGAGGTGATAATGGACCTCAGAGACCCCATCCAGGAATTGGACTTGATCTTGAGAGCAATGGGGGTGCCGCTGATGGGTTTCAAGTAGAGAGTGGTATGATCAGATTTGTTTGTCGACTTCACAGCAGTTTGCGGAAGTTAGCCTCCTGCTGGGGGAGAGCCTGTCCCCTGGAGAGGAAGCTGCAGAGAGAAAGGCCTGGAGCTGCCCCTGGCCCTCAGAACCATTTCTGCTCACACTTTCCCTGACCTGTGGGGCCTGAACAAAGGCCCCGGGGCCAGCTGGAGAGAAGCCTCACAGTTCCCTGCCCCAGGGGACCAGCTGCTGTGTGTTCTCTTGATAACAACGGCTCCTTTCCAGCAATAGGACTTCCTGTCTGATGGGAGAGCAATTATCGCACCTCCAATGAGAAAATACTTTAAACAAATCCAGTTTTAGCCTCTGATAATGGAGGCATTCGCGAACCCATCAACGATTAGCCCTCTGAGTGTGAGAAGAGTGGGCCTTGGGATACCAGGATCCAGAACTGAGTTTCCAGGTCTGTTTGACCAACGATTCCAGTGGTGACCAAAGGGGACCTTTCTCCAGGGAATCTGGGACTACGCCTCAACCCCACCTGGGGCCTGGAGCTCCTGGGTCTTCTGGTCCCCGCCCTCAGCGTCTGGGACTTGTGAAAAACAACCCCAAAGTTGGGTCTATGTGGGGCAAGCCTTAGCTATTCAGGTCTAACTCAGTGCTGCTTGGTCAGTCCGTGTAAAGGGTCATCTGCAGGAAATTTGCACGAAGACAAATTGCCACCCAGTAGTCAAGTAAAAACAGCCTTTATTTCCACTTTGGGAGATTTGAAAATAGAAAATTCTACCCCTAAACGGACATCCCTAACAGAGATTATTGGTTGTATAACTGTCCTTTCCAGTGTCAACTTCACTCCTTCAAGAGCCTTCCCTCCCTGCTTGCCTGCTTGCTTGTTTTATTTTTGTTTTGTTTGTTTTCTGAGGTTTATTCAGTGGTTAGTGGGGGTGAAACCCAGGACCTCACACATGCTAGGCAAATTCTCTGCTACTGAACTACATCTTCATCCCCTTTTAAATTTTATTTTGAGACAGGGTCTCGCTAAGTCACCCAGGTTGGCCTGGAACTCCTGACCCTCCTGCCTCAGCCACCCAAGTAGCTGGGATTCCAGGCATGTACCACTATGCCCAGATTGGCTTGCTATTTTTTAAAGCAAGCAAAAAGGATAAACAGGGACAGTAACACTGATTAACACTAACATGGCTCTTTCAGTGTGCCAGGCACTGTGCTAAACATTGCACATGTAATAAATTTGGTAATCCTCTCAATTAGCTTACTTTCTAATGAGATCACCGAAGTGCAGAGGAGCTGAAACATTTGCCAAAGGTCACATAGAAAAGTACATGGCCCAGCCAGGCGCCAAACCCAGACAGTCCCCACCTCGGATTCTGTTCTCGTAACCGCCACACATACTACCTTTCAAAACCATCCTGCCCTCGCCCGGTCTACAGCCTTCCCCTGGGCCTAACTCCGGCTCTGTCCTTCCAGGAGGTCGTCCGAGTCTTTGGTTTCTAGAGAGTAGGGACAGGCATCTTAGTCATCTCTGCCTCCTCGGCACTCAACACCTAACTGACACTTCAGAAATTTGCTGGATAAACACTATGATTTGTTGAGCACGGACCAGACACTCCTTCTGTCCCTACCTGGTGCCCTGGTAGTGCTGTCTGTGGTGTAGTCACTTGTCATGTGCTTGTGACAGCCCCACAAGTGACTACTTCGTGTCCCTCGGGAGACTGTAAAAGCTCGTAGCCATCCTCGGCAGGAAGCTCAGTCTGAAACACACGCTTAGTCAGTGCTGTGATCTGACATTTTATCTCCTTCCTTCATGCTAGGCATGGTGGGCAAAATAATGGCTCCCCCAAATGTCCTAATCCCCGGAATCTGTAGATGTGCTGTGTTATATAGCAAAGGGGCTTACATTTCCAGAAGGAATTAAGGCTGCCGTTTAGCTCACCTTGAGAAGGCTGCTGCTCAGCTCCTGGATTAGTCAGCTGGGTCAGATGCGATCACAAGAGCCTTTATAAGGAGCATCAGAGTCAGATCTAGAGATGCAGCTGGGCACAGTGGCACACGCCTGTAATCCCAGCATTTGGGAGACAGAGGCAGGAGAATTGCTGCAAATTCGAGGCCAGCCTGGGCTACGTAGTGAGACCCTGTCTCAAACAAAGAAACAAACAAGCAAACAAAAATCTGGAGATGCTGCTGGCTGATTTTAAAAATAGAGGAAAAGTTGCCCATGGCGGAGCACATCTGTAATTCCAGCACTTAGGAGGCTGAGGCGGGAGGATGCTGCAAGTTCAAGGTCATCCTGGGCTACATAATGAGTTCAAGGCCAGTCTGAACTACACAGGGAGACCCTGTCTGAACCTGTCTCAAAAAACAAAAACTAAAACGAAACAAAAGATCTTGCCATTCCCAGTGTGCGGGAACTCTGGACTGACAGTTCGGGAACCAGACTAGGTCCCAGGAGCATTTCTGGGGCAGTTGGAGATCTGTGTTTTCTGGGGTCAAGAGCCGGTGAGGGGCATTCAGGGCTCCTCTGGGCCTCTCTGATTTCCCTTCTGTTGCTATTGTTTACTGAGCGTTTTCTGTGTGCGGGACTATACTAAGTGTTTTGCATCTTGGTCACCACTCTGTGTGAGAGGTATTTTTTAGCCCCATTTACCAGATGAAAAAACTGAGGCTCTGGGAGAAAAAGTGACTTTTCTAAGAGCATGGGACCAGTAAGTGGCAGGTGTGACCCAAGACCTGCCTGACTCTAGAGCCCCTATGTGGTGTCACCCACTCTGCTTCTGCTGCCTGCTCTGCAGGGCTGTGGCCAAAGCGGCAGGGCTCCACCCAACTCCCCACCCCCACCCCTGCTCGAAGGCGTTTGCTGGGCCCTGCACAATAACAGGGCGGAGTCCTTTGTTTGGGCAAACACATGGTTCCCAGCCACGTGCGCAGAGGGAGTTTTTCTCCCAGAAGCCTGAGGGAGGCTGAGATAAGCATGATTCTAGATGGACAGCTCGAGAGGGCTGTTCCAGATAAAACCGTTGGGCAGAGTGGGTGGACCAGGGCGGCACCCCAGGGCACTGGAGATGTGTGTCAAGAGTGGGTGAAAGGCGGGCTCAGTCTTGGGGGGAGCTCTGGCCCAGGCAATGGCCCCTGAGGAACCCAAGGCTGGGATCTGGCCCTCATCCAGGTCTTCCGATGCAGCCGGCATTGTCCTGCCCCAGCCTGCCCTCCGAGGGGGCTGCATGTCCGGCACATGAGGTCAGCTGAGCCAGCTCTGGATAGACTACTGCTTCTGGGGGGAGAGGAGGAGACATGAGCAGCAGCAAAAATGGCACTAATAATGGTGATGACAGCTAATATTCATTGTGCACTTGTGAGCATAGAAGTGATCCCACCAAATCCTCACGAGTACTGGGGATGGCGTCACCAATCATTCCCATTTCACAAATGGGGAAACTGAGACTCACAAAATGGACTTCCCAAAGTCACATGGCCATAGGACACAGGGCCTGGTCTCCCCAGTCCCAAAGTATAGACTGCTGTAGAAGTTGGAGACACACTTCAGACTGAACTCATTAAACTAAAAAAGAAATAGGGGAGCGGGTTGGGGGCTGCAATTCGAGGCGCTTGGCAGCTGCCCCTCTTGGGGACTCTGCCATGGGACTCGGAGACTGGCCAGCAAAGGGCGCGCATCTGTGAGGCGAGCTACACTATCATGCTCAAGTGGAAGGAAGAGGAAGTGACTCAGTCATCAAAGGCCTGGTCTTCCTCAGGGAACTGTCCCTAATCACCATTATCCCGCTACAATAATACCGATTCAGAGAGCCGGGGCTCAGTGTAGCCATGTAAACTGCTTCCTGTATCTGCCAAACTCAACAGCATTCGGCAATTAATAGAATCCAGCTCGGCCAACTGCTCTGATAAGGCCCGAGCCACACTGCTGCCGGCCTTGTTGTTCTAAGAACACGGATGGCCCTCGGGTCGCCAAGTCATTCTTTCTCCTCCACGGCAGCCCAGGGCCCCCAGGAGACCAAGCAGAGTCATACACATTCTGCTTGCCTTTGAACTTGCAGGAAGGTTCAAATTATTTTCATTCTCCTGCTAGAGAAAAGTCACAATGAGCCAGGCCACTCCCAAGACCCTGAATGCTTTGGGTTTGAGCAGGACCGCTGCAGCCCGGGACAGGAGACCCACACACAGCAGGTCAAGGCCTCCCTCCCTCTCCAGGGGTTGTAGAGTGACAAATGGTGGTGGCCAGCAGCCCGGCAGCCCAGCCTGACACCGCCGTCCAGAGTTCAGGGTCAAAGAGTGTGGAAGCGAGTTAGAATGCAACTCTCTTAGCATTTCTCTATTTTTATTGGTGACCGGCACCCTCGTTTCTTGTCACTAGGGCGCTATACTCATTTTCTTGAGAAAGGTCAAGTGTCTAGCGCCTCCGAAGGAGAAACTGACTAATTAGAGTGACTCGTTTTGGACCCGCAGGCCAACTTCCTCCCCAGTCGAGGTGGGTCAGGAAGCAGGAGGCGTGAGCCCGGCTCTCCTCTCAAGGGAGTGACCTTGGGGCTGAGTGACTAGCTTTCCCCTCCCAGTAACAATGCAAATGAGGGCAAAGGGATTTTTGCCTGAGTGAGGCCAGCAGCCTTTGAGGAGGAGGGGAATGAGGCCCAGAGGAGGTGGCTGTTTTAAAATTGGCCCTCACTTTGCCGGAAGATTCCCTCGGGGTAGTTTGCAAATTGTACCCAAGTGGGGTAATGTCCTCTGACTTAGGTCTTTTGTGTTGTTCTGTGTTTGGGCCCATTCTAGTGAATTTTCTTTTTCAAGCTCTACTAGTTTTTACGCTCTGAAGGAAGGCAGCGGGGAAGAAGCAGGGAGGCAGAAGTGAGAGAGGATCTGCAGAAGGGGCGATGTTACAGGCATTGGGGGTGCTGGAGGCTTCTTCCACAGATTGTTTCTAGGTTCTTGTCTTGAGCAAAGAATTGGACAAATGGGCTGGAGATTTAGCTCAGCGTTTAGACTGCTTGCTCTGTAAGCACAAGGCCCTGAGTTTGATCCCCAGCACCAAAAAAAAAGAATTGAACAAAACAGTCAAAATGTAGTGAGTTTGGGCCTAGTAAAAGTACTAAAATAAATACATTACGGGATAAGGGCAGACTCCTGTGGAAGAGAGAACACAGTAGTGAAGACCTCAGGGGTGACTATCCTTTTTGTATCTCCCACACCTCCGGCTGATGTCAAGCCTGGGCCATCCTGCCCAAAACTGCTCTAGTTCTCGTGAGACATCCACATGCAGGGATTTGGGAACTGTTCTGCACACGTGTCCCAGGCTTTAGCAATTTACAGGTCACACCTACCTCCCCAGCCAGTTTTGCCACGCCCTCATCTCCTACCTCAGTGATTAGCCGCTAGGAGTTGGTCCCATCTCTGCACTTCCTAGCTGTGTGCTCTTGGACACAGCTTTTGAGGTGTGGTCAAAAAAAAGGTGAGTATTTACATTTTTAAAAATTATTACAGTAAAAGACACAATGCCATTAACCCCCCTGAATCTATTCCCTCTTGCTTTGGACACACTCATCCCACCTTTTTTGCCACTTTCTGAAGCAGTCCTAGAAGTTTTCTTTTGTGTCTTGAGTTGCACTCTTGTGGCTGCCTCGATTTTCTGAATCGATTCAAAACATTTATCTTTTGTGGTCATTTTGATTTGGGGGAAGAGCCAGAAGTTACAATGTGCCAGATCCGGTGAAAGAGGTGCATGCAGGATACACCGTAATGTTTTATTTGACAGAAATTGTGGTAAACATTTTGAATCAACCGTGCTTGCTTCGGCAGCACATATACTAAAATTGGAGCGATACAGAGAAGACATTTTGAATCAATTCAGGAAATCAAGGCAGCCTGAAAAAGATACTCACAAAAGAAGACTATCAGAACTACTTCAGAAAGTGGCAAGAAAGATGGGTAAGTGTACTGAAATGAGGAGGGAATATTTTGAGAGGATTAATGGCAATGTGTCTTTTTTTTAATGGCAATGGATCCTTTCTGTAAAAAACTTTTCAATTTGTCTCAACCTCCTTGTCTATAGCACGGTGATTATTTCAAGGCTCACTGCACAGGACTGTATCATGTGGTATAAGTAAGTGCTCAGTAGCAGCAAACTGAGCTGTGAATTGCCTTTAGTTTTTATGTTCTATTAGTCTCCTCTCTTACTCCCAGTGTCCTTCCTCAGGATGGGCTGGATCATACAACTCATACCCAGGTTGGCCTTGAGTATCTCCAGGGATGGAGGATTCACTACCCCAAGAGGTGGCCCATTTCATTTTCAGATAACTGTGGATGACAGCCATGTCTTCCCTTCATTGAGTCAAATGCTCTGTCTCTGAGCTTTCCAGGATTGCAGGAAATTTAAGTACAATCTTTATTCTATGTGGAAACCTTTCAAATACTTCAGGAGAACTGGTGCTGGTCTTCTGTGATATGTATCCTCTGCGTGCTTGAGGGCCCTTTCCTGAGGCTGGCCATCGTCATTGGAACCTCTCCCCACTCATCAATTTTTTTTTTTCTTTTTGGTACTGGGGATTGAACTCAGGGCCTTGTGCCTGCAAGGCAAGCACTCCGACCACTGAGCTAAATCCCTAGCCCCGTCCTGCTCATCAGTTTCACAGGAGGATGAGATCAAAGAAATCAAGAGGCTTTTCCAGTTGACAGGAAACACACTGCAAGTTCCATATCTTTTCTAATGGAGGTGACTCCCCACTCCTCTGGCACCAAAACCGTTGGAGGTGGCTGACTGACTGACAGGAGGAGGAGGCAGTTCTGGGGACCATGCCACCCCCACCGCACACCACCCTAGTGCCCTGTGTCTGGCAGAACATTTCTTTGCCCAAAGTACTCAAAGTAATTTTCATGGGAAGACGCAGGGCCCCTCTGAGGGAGGGCTGTGGCCCGGCCTCCCCCAGGCCAGGCAGCAGGTTGGGCCAGATAACAGCGGGAGAGTACAGGCCTCAGGAGGGCACAGGAAGACCAGCACTAATCTCACAGGCCAGGTCGGTGAGCAACTGGGATCTGGAAAGGGACACCAGGGTCTTGATATACTTGATTTGTGCCCAGAAACCCTCCCACTCCCTCCTTTGCAGTTAGCTGCCTCTGAAGATAATCTTCAGTCTCCTCTGTCACATCTTGTTCAAAGGATGCAGCTAGCCTTGACTTTTAGTTGCCACCTAATGAGGATTCCAGTCTAAATCCCTGGGTTCATTGTCATATAAACAATCACTGCCATCACACACAGTTGAGCCTTAAATTACCTTGGTGTTTCGCATCCTGAGCACTTAGAAAGCGTCTATCCAGCCGAGCATGGTAGTACATGCCTGTAACCCCACTCAGCACTCTTGGAAGCTGAAGTGGGAGAACGGCAAGTTCAAGTTTGGGCTCTGCCTGAGCAACACAGCAGCTTAGGGAGACCCCATGTCAAAAAATAAAAATTTAAAAACCGCCTGGGGATGTAGCTCTGTGCTAAGGCTGTGGGGTCAATCCCTAGTACCAAAAAAGAAGGAAGGAAGGAATGAAGGGAGGGAGGGAGGAAGAGGAAGGGAGGGAGGGAGCAGAAGAGGGAGGAAGGGAGGAAAGAAAGAGAGAAAGAAAAAGGAAATCTATCCATCCATTAATTCATTTATGCAGCACTTTGTATCTGAGCCCCTACTTATGCCTGACACTGTGGTAGGCATGGGACTGTAACAGCAAGAAAAACCAGATAGATTCCTGCCCAGAAGGATCCCAGGCAGGACTGGAGGAGGAGACAGTGGCCCTAACAACACAGCGTCTGCCTTGCTCACTCCCTACTCGCCAAGCTTACCAAGAGCCTCACATACTCTCAGTGCACCATGGATGGTTCACACATTTTCAGCCATGCATTGCGTTGACCACATGGCCCTTGATTAGAGCTAGCCCCTGAGTAGAACCTGCTATCTGTGTAGCTCTCCAGAGTACCTATAATGTTTTCACATGCATAGTTGTTGGTCCTCAGGATGCCCTGAGTGGTAGAAAAGATGGGGTGTTTGACAGGTAAGAGAATTTATAAAACTGGCCGCAGGAAGAAGTGTGGAAGGTGAAACTTGCTGTTTGAGCCAGACAGCACCGGGGTAAGCTCTGCCTCTTATCAGCTAGGAGAGTCTTGCAATTAAACAGGGAGTACAACAACTCCACCACATTCCCCCGGCTGGCTCTCCTGAATTAAAGCTCACATAGAGGGGCTACAGTAATGATTATTTTGGACTTTCTTTTTTTATTTTATTAGTTATATGTTTGCGATACACAATAAATACCTTCATTATGGGAAATTGGTAATATACATATTGCACCTTCATCCTTTCTACTTCCCCTTCCCCACCCCGCCCACCTGTCCCCCCATCCTCAGCTCCCCTTCCCATCTTCACAAAGTCTGTTTTTCTGCTGCTTATCATCTATCTTTTCTTTTGCTCTTTAAGTTATTTACACTTTAGGTTTGTTGTATAAGAGAAACCATGTGATATTTAACCTTGCAGATCTGATTTATTTCATATTTGGGGCTTCCTTAGGGCCTGTGAGAACAGGGCTTGGTTTGGACCAATAGGTAAATTCTCAAACCAAGGTCAATGTCTCAAGAAGGAAAATGTACGGCCTTCAAGTATTGGCAAAACTCCATACTCAACAGTTCAACAAATAATTACTCTGTGTATACTAGGAAAGTCACGGCACCGGGTTAAATATGCTTTTATATCTTAGTAAAGGGAATCCCTTTTCAGAAAACAATTTATTTTGGAGATAGGTTCTCACTATGTAGTCCAGGCTGGCTTGAACTACCTATATAGCCCCAGATGGCCTCAAACTCATGGCGATCCTCTTGCCTTGGCCTCCCAAGGACTGGGATTACACGTGTACACCACCACACCTGGCTCAGAAATTTGCATTTTGGCCAGGCGTAGAAGTACATGCCTATAATCCCAGTACTCAGAAGACTGGGGCAGGAGGACTCTAAAACTTTGAGATGCTGTCTCAAAAAGAAAAAAAGTCTATTTTTGTTAAATTTAATAACCACGGCTACCAATTGTCAAGCCCTCCTTGTATGCAGACACTCTGCTAAGCACTTGTTTAATTCTATGCGCTAGGTAGTATTACTCCCGGTAATGGTTAACATTTATGCATCAATTTGCCTGGGTGACAGTGCCCAGAACATGTCTGTGAGGCTGTTTCCGAACTGGCAGACCAAGTAAAGCAGATGCCCTTCCCAGTGTGGGTGGGCTTCATCCAATCAGTCGAAGACTTTGTATTAGTCACTTGGTCTCTAGAGTCAATGGTTTGCAAGAGAGCAGATTTAATATGGGACATTTACACATTACAACAGTCACACATAAGCCAAATGCAGGAAGAGTGCAGCACGTCTATCTAAGCACTGGAGACCCGAAAGATCCAATCAAGGGCTGAGAGCCCACAGCACTGTCCCATGTACATCCGTGTCTGCACTAAAAGGCTGAAGAAATCTATACTGGAACCAGGATACGATGCTCACAGTGAAGATGAAGACCGAAGCTCCCCTGAAGCGAACAGCAGCCATTCCGGAGGACAGCAAGACCCCGAGATCCTTCTGCGACAAGAACAGCCGAGTTCCCTTCAGGAGAACCAGCCCAACAGCTTCTCCTGGGAAACAGCCGGCCGCTATCTTCTGCTCCCGTTCTCCTTTATACTGTGTCAGTAACAATCCTGAAGTGGATCCTCTACGCCCAGAACCACATCAGCTCAGTCCAGCTGGGCGTCCTGCGCAAGTTGACCGTATCAGTCCACCACAGACATGAACCGAACACGGAGATATATCTTCCTGAGAGGGACAGAGAACTCCCGCCTGGCTGCCGTCAAGCTGGTCTGGATTCCCCTCTCCCTCCTCACTCCTGCTGCTGACTCCACTGACAGATCTTTAGCAGATTCTGGTTGGGTTGAGGTTGCGGTTAGCATCACCTGAAAGGTTTCCATGGCCCCGGACCCTCTTGCCTCTGGCGGTCAGGACCAGCCCCTCCCCCGGTCCCTGTCAGTCATCGCCAGCTGTGAGCACCAGGGCCTGGGCCTGCGAGCTCTACAGGGGTCCCACGATAAGATTTCAGGCCTCAAAAACAAGGGTTTTCACTAACACCAAACTACGGAAAGAGGAATTGAAATTAATCAATGTTCAGACAGTGCCTAAAAAATTAATTTGTGAATTGTATCTATAAAATTTCACCTAATTGGAAAATAAATTCAGGTTAGTTTTTACCATTTTGAAAGCATTTCTGAGTGTGCATGGTGACCGCTGAGTCATTACAGCCAGTTGTAAAAGAAATGTGTTTGGAACCAAATAATTTCAAGAGTGATATTTGTCAAGATTTTGTCTGCTTTCTTCTACTGGGAAATAACTATATTAAATGTGTAATATGGACCTGCCTGGGTCCTATGAAGCTCTTAAAATTGCCTTTCGTGCTTTAGCACCTGCCTCCTTCACTCCTCCCACCCTGGACTCACTGGCCCTCTGCCTCCGATATTCATTGTCCTCCATAAGCCATCCTGTCCTGAACCTTATCTCATTCGTTTATTTATTCATTCATCAAACTTGACTGATACTTTTGGTCATTGTTATTCTGAGTTAGGTGTAGCTGTAAGCAAGGACAGAGCACTAAGCAAAACAGAGGTACGTATTCCCCACTTCTCAGAAACTGATATTCTCTGGTGTCTGTAGGACAATAACAAATGGATTACAGGTAGCCAGGAAGCAAATAAACAAATAGATTGAAATAAACTATCAGGTTTACTTAAAGAAAAATCAATGAGGGTAAAGACCTTGCGTGTCTGGAGAAGAGGTACTCTCTTCAGAGTAGGTAGCTAGAGAAGGCCTCTCTGAGGACAGCACCTTGAGCAAAGATGTGGATTCTGTCAAGCGGCCAGCCAGGCAGAGGCCTGAGTGGAATGAATTCCAGGAAGAGGGAACGGGGCCAAGGCCCTGAGGTAGGCATGGGTTTGGGAGGCTGGAGGAAACGCAAGGAAGCCAGCCACGATGAACGAGAGCAAGGGTTAGGATTTAAGGTCGAGGAGCTGGGAGGGAGTAGGATATGGAGGACTGTGGACTCTGGTTTCCAGAATGTTCCTTCAGCTGCTCAGTCTGCAGATGCTGCCATGGTGAGGGAGGCACTTTAATGGCTGCCTGGCTCGTTAAGCAGCAGCAGCAGCAGTTTGCAGAGCCACGGGGCATCACGGATCTGCCAATGCCTCCCCGCCACAGGCATCTCCGTGGGCAGTGCCAGGCAGGCACAAATTAGGCCACTAAAGAGCCACCACCTGCCAACTCCAGCAAAGGCCATCTTGGGCCCCTTTGGCTTTGTGGCCCTCACCGTCCCACTCATGCCCACCAGGTTCCTCTTAAATATCAAGTGTCTCCGTCTATGTCTGTCCCCAGAACTATGCTCGTGGTGTCCTCTGACTTGACTGGTGTTCCCGTGGACAGGCCGAGCTTGCTATTTTGACTCCTCCTTGCTCACGCTCTGACTGGGCGGCCATGATTCTTGAAATGTCACAGGAGTTAAATGAGAGCAGTGTAATTCAGAACTCTCCTAGTTTAGACGTTTTGGGGGGCTTGTAAATATTTTTCCTATGGATGGAACACGGTTGGCTTTTATTAAAAGGGGTTTGGGGTTGGAGGGATGGCAAACTTGGCCAATAAATATCCGTGACGCACCACTTTCTGTCATGTATCGTTAGAGACACTGGTACGGTAGAGCGGGGACCAAGACACACCAAATCCTTCTGGAAGAAACTTACATTAGGGGAGAGGGAACAGGCAGTGAGCAAGTAAGCGATAAAGGATCAAAGATATTTTCATAATGATAAGCCCCACGGGGAAAATGAAATCATCGGAGAGATAGCGGCTGGAGAGTAGGGGCTGGGAGATGGATGGCCTTAGGTCTGGGGCCCAGGACAGCCTCTCTGAGAAGATGGCTACCCAGCAATGACCAGAATAAAACCAGAAGCACTGAGATAGGAATGACTTAGCCCTTGGTGGAGCCAAGGGCCATGTGGCTGAAAGGTGGTTAACACAGGAGATAGGAATGTAAGATGGAGCTGGACAGGTGACAAGGGCCAGGCTGAACAGGGTCTAGTGGGGCTGAACAGAGGCATGGATGATTTTGGTTTGATTTTGAGGAGGGGTCTGCTAAGTCATGCAGGCTGGCCTTGAATTCCTGGACTCAAGCCATCTTCCTTCCTCTGCCTCCTGAGTATTTGGGACCACGGGCATGTGTCACCGCACTCAGCCAGGATGTTAAACGGAACAGCAAGCCCCTGGAAGGCTTTTAGCAGGGGACAGATTTGCTTTGTGTTGAAACAGCCTACTGTGGGTACCAGGGGCAAAGCCGCCAATGACTGGACCTTATATTTGTAGGTGCTTTATTGTTACCAAGGCCTTTCCTAGTTGCTGTCCCTCAGCATCACAGTACCAAATAAGATGACTAGAACCTGTTCCACTTTACAGATGAAAAGCTGAGACTTACAGACTTAAGTGGCTAAACCAGGTAAAATAGCCAGCAGGGGGCAGGACTCAGTCTAAAATACCTGGCACAGTGTCTGCTTCTTAGAAAAGTTCCCTGGATGTGGCTTAGAAAGAACTTGACAGGCAGCTACGGTTTTATCCCTCTTCCTCCTTGCTATAGCTGGAAGTAGCACAAACTGCCCGCTTTGTTCCCTTTGGTGTGCATTTCCTTGCCTGGAATCCCCTCCTAACCCCTTTCCTTCCTACTTGATCTTTTTCCTCTTTCTCACCAGCTATAGCCAGAGGCGTGTTCTCTTCAGCCACCCACCGGAATGTGTATCTGGAGGCTTAATCGGCTTCCATCGGTGCACCTCACACTGCACATCATAACCCCACTTTCCATTCCCCCCACAGAACACAGCTAATTCCTGCGAGAGAGTTAAGCCTGTAATAAGATCAACAGAAAACGGAAATCTTTCCAGAGAATTAGAGTTATAATTTCTCAAGTGCTTCCTATCTTCCAAACATTGAGTTATGGATATTATCCAAAATTTATTTCAGTTAATTCAATAGCAACCATTTTTGAGAAGAATACTGTTGTTACCATCATTTTATCCTGAAGAAACCGAAGTTCACAGTGTTCATAAGGAGTAAATGACTCCAAAGCCCATGCTGTGGATCTCTGTTGTACTGGAGATAGAATGTCTTTGTTTTTTTCAGCCTTGATACTTGAACTTTGTTAGAAGTAGCATTCTAAAAACAAATCAAGGGGGGCTGGGGATTTAGCGCAGTGGTTAGAGTGCTTGCCTAGCAAGCACAAGGACCTGAGTTCGATCCCCAGCACCAAAAAAATAAATAAATAAGTAAATAAAAACAAATCAAGGGGTGTTGTGCTGCAAATACATGGAAGAACATTGCAAAACTCCCTGAGATAATCATTAATCCATTGGTCTATCCATTCATCCATCTGTCCATCCATCCATTCTGGTAAACATCTTTCCCTCCAATTTAGGCCCAGTCTGAGGAAAGTATAGGCAGACCCTACAGCTGGGTGTGGAGCCACAGCAGGAATATGTGAATGAGGTTTCATTTGCTACATGCTTTCTGCTCCTTCCTTTGCACTTTGGGGGGAAACAGAAGATCCACGTCAGGCGGGTTGGAAAAGCAGGCTCCCGACCACCTCCTCTCACTACTGCTGCTCCTTTTCACCTGTGGCATCACTGGTTGGTCTGGAGCCTCTGCCCAGTTTGTCATCCTGGAGAGGCGAGGTATATTCTAGAAACTCACACTCAGGGTCTGCTGCTTATCTGGAACAGCGGTGCCCAGTAGAGCAGAAAGGGCCGCAAGTGTAGTGTGGTATAGAGGATGGAAGGGACCGCCAGGTGTCTGCCTCCCCAACCCACCTGGGAGCTCCTTAATCTCCCAGCTTCAGTTTCTTCATTTGTTTAAGAGGCTTGTAGGTCAGGACTTTCGCTTTCCCTCATCTCCTTTATCTTCTCCCAAAGAAAGCCCTGCTATGCTGTTCTATGCTATGCTACGCCATGCTATTCTATCTTCTCCTAAAATACCATGAAAACGTGGAGACTGTTGAACTGATAATGTAACAAAATGAGATAGAGATCAGTAGGGGTGGGCAGTGTGAACAAGAGACCAGTTTGTTGGTCCTGTAGCTGCTTCTCTAGACTTGAACAAGTAAAGCAGAGGAAGCAAACTGAAACACCACGAAGGATCAGGCAGGTAAGAGAAATGAGAGAGAGCCAGAGCCATGCGGGAGGGACTTCAGCTCACACACGCACACACACACACACACACACAC